>JAEKIV010000015.1:0-193732 GCA_016801325.1 Hypholoma fasciculare
CGGGAAATTTCAAGTATCTAGAGAACCGAGAACTGAACTGCATGCCAAGCCAAAAGAACCGAGACAGAACAGAACCGAACTTTGGTTCGGTTCTCTCGGTTCTGGTTCTTTGCATCAGTTCAGAACTGAACTTTGGCAACACTAAATGGTAGCGTGGCGGGCATTGTCCGAGTAATGGAATGACAGTGTATAGTCAAAGTGTGGTTGAAAAGATTGTTCGCTACAACATTTGGCATCGGTCACATGCAGTGATTTTATTGGGAGATGATCGATGATCAACGACGCAACGACGCGTCGATTGGCCTACGGCCTAAGGCCACATTCAGCGCTTTTAGCTCTCGTTTTCGAGAAATAAACCTGCTGCTGCATCGGCTCTTATGGGATGCGATCGTCTTTGAAATTTGAATTTGACCAATGATATCTCGGTGATATTTCGGCAACAAAATATACAAGCGTCTATTCAATCTGATTGATGACGTAATGGCATACGTCAGGCCACTTTTAGCGCCCATTAGCTACCCAGAATTCAACGGAGGGATTTTATGGGCAATTTAGCAAACACAACGGGCGAGGATTTATAGAATTGGAAAATTATACATTTACCCAGGATGTCGTAGACATGCGGCATAGTCGTTGTCTGAACCAGAGTGCCACCCAGACGTTCGGCCTTGGCATCTGTCCTTGCCACATGTGGTTAGCAAATAAATACCGCGGAGCACACATAATCATTGTGGGATACTCATACATACGTCGCTTGCTATTCATCTCGCTAATATGGGACCATTGGTATGTTCATGGAACCCCTCCGATACCTAATAGAGAAATATAAATATCATGCCACCTGCCAGAATCGCCTACCCTATCCGCGTTTCCACTATATGTTCGCATGGTCAGCAAACCAAGGGTATCTAGATCGCTAGAACTCATCACATTGTGATTAGTTGTGATTCCTGTAGTCGTTAATACGCACCAGCTATGCGGCGTTTAATCTTATCCTTGTCCCAATGCCAGTGAGACTTATACTACACGTCTCGCCAGCTGCTCTGAATAGGAATTGACTAAGAATATATCGGAATGAGGTCATCATCTGACTCGGGCGTCCCGGAATAATTATGGCATCGAGGATAAGTATAGTAGAGATTTTCTCGGTGTAAATCTGTGACTCTCTGGAGAAATATCGAGGAGACGAGCTTAAAACGGGGAAGAATGGCAGGCAGAGAGCAACAACGTCGGAGGCAATAAAGTCTGAAATAGGTCCGATATAATACTTACGCTTGCAAAAGCCTACATTGGACGAAGTATGATTCGACACGAATAACACGTGTAAGATAAGTATTTCTTCTCCTCGAAGACGTCGCAGATATTTGTAGATCGAGTCAGTGCGAAGGTCGCACTGACTCTCGAGACCTTGTCACTTCCAGGCAGGCCTGGGTGCGAGATTTCGCCTGGCTTTAACCTTCTATTCGCACCGCGTTTCGATCTGGAGCGAATCTCATCATTTAGTTGTGGATCGGCCATATTTGGGTGTAGATTTTTTTTTGACGGTGGAGAAGGCGGAGGATGAGTGGAGGAACCAGACCTGCGGCTTGTTCCCACGAGCCCTGATAAGCCTCGGGAATCCGCTTCCCCTGTGCTGACTCCGCTTGTCTCCTGCACCCATAACTATGGGTTGCCTCTAAACACTACACCGACATGGTGACGACTGACTTCCGCAAGCCATTACTATTTTGTAATCAACCTACTTAGACACACAAGGCAAGTGTACTAATACGTTCTGTTAATATTTTTCTGACGACTTTTCAAGACCCCTATTGCTTACGCCCAAATCAAATGCTCAGCGGGACACTCACCTACCAAGAACTGAGCGACTATCTGCGTGGCGTCACTTCCTCCGTCGACCTACCCCGCCTCATTTCAACGCTTCAATGTCACCAGGACCGTCTAGATACCTTAACACCCATCATCGAATCGCTCAACTATGAGCCTCCCAAGCGTACTTTCCGCAGACCGGCTTCATGGGCGGTGGCTCCGAAGAAGAAAAAGAAGAAATTGGCTCTGGATGAACTCCGGAGAAGGGAAGGAGACTCATACGCAGCAATCGCAGCGCTCCACACCCTTCTTTCCCCAATTCGTCGCCTTCCAGTGGAGTTGTTGACAGAGATATTCATGCACTGCCTTCCTCGGAAAAAATTTATCTTGCCAAGTGATGCGGATTCTCCCCTACGCTTGATGCAAGTTTGCACCCTATGGTGGAAGGTTTGTACCACAAGTCCCCAACTGTGGACTTCCATCGAGATTTTACTCCCCGCGGCGCAAGACACATCCGCTCAAGTCAAAATGCTTGAATCACTCTCCTCTGCGAAGACGGCGCTTCTGGAAACGTGGGTCTCTCGCTCCGGAAACCTTCCTCTTTCTTTATCCATCCAAAACAAACTTTTGTCGGTTCAAGGTATCCAGCGCCTACTCGGCAAATGTGCACGACGATTGCAGCACATTAAGATATTGGTCCCTAACAAGGAGCGGTGCATGCTGGAGGATTGTGAATACACTCAATTGACAAGCTTGGAGATACAATCTCCCCTTGGCCTCCAGCATGTGTCGGTAGATAACCTCTCCAACATTCTGACGCGGACTCCATCTCTCCAGCAATTTACATGGGTCAATGTCTCTACCCCTGTGTTTCGTCCACCATCGCTAATGCTTCATTGGCCCACCATCACCCATCTGACATTAAACGCAACGATCACACTCAAACATTGTATACACATCCTTTCTATGGTGGTAAACGCAACAACCATCGAGTTCAGGGATGTATCTGGCTTCCCTCCTGTGCCGGATTGCCCTGATATCAGCCTCCCTTATCTCTCCCGTTTAACCCTGGGCTCGAGACACGACATATCGCGGGTATTCGAGGTCGTCACACTCCCTCGGCTCACCCATCTCTCACTTGTCTTTCTAACGTGGCCGCACGCTGCGATCACGGGATTCTTGCGGCGTTCGCGCTGTCCCTTACAAAGCCTCGACCTTATCTTCACATTATTGCACGAGGAATATCTCACGGAGTGCCTCGAGATTGTGCAGGGCACACTCACGCAGCTCACGGTGCAGATGTACAAGACGCCCATTGTGACGGATGCGTTGCTGGACCGCCTCACCCCAACACCTGCGGGCGACGTGTTATGCCCGCGCCTTCAGGAGCTCTCACTCTATCACTGCATCGGGTGTTCGCCAGGTCGCCTGGCGAGCATGGTGCGCGCACGATTGCCCCCAGGCGATGGGCGCGATGAGGCTATAGGCAGGAAGCAGGCGACACCTCCGCTGGCAGGTGCACCGCTACCCGTGGATCCGCTGCAGACGATGCAGCTGTATTCCTGTGATGCTGAGCTGCGGCCGCTCACCCCGCTAAGGTGCACGGGGCTCAAGCTGGTGGCTTACTCTGCTGCCGATTTGACGGTGGTTGATCTTGATTAGGCTGATGTTCCAGCAATTAGGCCGTGATTCATGCAAATCTAGTGCTCTATGTATAATTCTTACAAGCAAGCTACTCTGTTCATGTACTAATGTCGTCTTTTTATGCACGGGTTTTTGGCGGTGTTTAGAACTGTACTACTGTAGAACTTTGGTAAAACTAGGGAGATTGGAGCTGTATTTCTTATGTTATTTCGTTTATCCAATTTGTGGTATCTTTCCAGAATAGCGTCTCTATGTAATCGCAGAAATGGTTCAGCCCAGTGCTTTAAAGCTGCACAAAAGGAAGCAAAGGAAGGAGAGGGAGCAGTGCCAAACAACGCGTAAACAAGGAGCGCGTCGCGATCGGTGGCACATTTGTTTTCTTCCTGGCCGTCATCATCCCGCCCATAATGGCCACCCAAATCCCGTCTGCGCCCGGTCCCTCTACACCGCTAACAGAGTCGTACACATACCACTCCCCGCTGCCCACAGCGGCGGGCCCGTACATCCTGGGCGTCGATGAGGCTGGGCGTGGGCCCGTGCTAGGTCCTCTCGTGTACGGGATCGCGTATTGCCCAGCGGCGTACCAGGAGAAGATGGAGGAGCTCGGGTTCGCTGGTGCGCCTGTCACCGACCACTCTGGAAAGGCGCGCTAATGGGAGCGGGCGGCGCACTACGCAGATTCGAAGACGCTAAACGCAGCGACGCGGTCGGCACTGCTGGATACGCTCAGCTCGGACCCCGCCAACCTCGGCTGGTCTGTCCGGGTCGTGAGGTGTGTTTGTATGCAAAACTGCACATGTGCGTCTGACGCGGTCTGGGGATCAGCCCGCAGGGAATTTCTAGCGGCATGCTGCGCCGCCCGCCTGTGAACTTGAACCGGCAGTCGCAGGACGCCACCATTCTCCTAATACGCGAGGTCCTTGCAAAGGGTATCGTACTATCCGAGGTGCGCTTTCCTTCTCCGCCGCACGGGGCGTCCTCTGCTCCGCTGCTGATGCAATACGTTCTAGGTCTACGTTGACGCGCTGGGTAATACCACGACTTACGAGAATTACCTCTCGTCTGTCTTTCCAGGGATCAGCTTCACCGTGACGACGAAGGCCGACTCGAAGTTCAAAATCGTCGGCGCTGCGAGCGTGGCGGCGAAGGTAACACGCGACGCATGCGTAGAAGGCTGGTATTTTCCAGAGAGCGAGGGCGCTGCGGGGCAAACGTTCGCCGCCGCGCTGGGGTCGGGGTACCCGTCAGGTATGTCGAGTTACTATGCCGCATTCGGATATCTCGCTGGAGCATTGACGCTGCCAGATCCCAATACTCAAGCGTGGCTGAAGAGTGCCGTAGAGCCTGTGTTCGGGTTCCCGAACATTGTGCGCTTTTCGTGGACCACGGTAAAGGTCCTGCTTGAGAAACACGCACATGCAGTGAAGTGGTCCGTTCGCCTCGCTGGATTATGCGTAGCTGGGAAAGATAATAACTGCTTTGCTCCTAGGACGGACGAAGGCCAAGCATCCCTAATCAAGGCCTTTGAAGGGGCCAAAGGATTGGATAAGGACCGGTGTGCGGTTACGAAAGATCTACATATCAAGAGTGTCAACACTTTTTGATTCGACGCATTACTCAGTTTATGATCCTCCACCTTCATTTTTCATGTACAGTATACACCACGCCATACCCCCATCATCTTATCAATTTGAATATCCAATGTTGTCGTTCATAAACCAATGGAGCTGACTAGGTACTATTTTCAGCGTGTACGGGCATAAAAAGATGTACATATGTGATTGCTCCAAATCGTATCGGAGCTTCCGAAGGCTGTATACAGAGTCGGTCTTTTCTTGCTCTTGTATCAGGCAGTCAGTCACAATAAAATTAGCACTGAGGTACTACATAGTACATGCCCACTCCCACCCGGAAATAGAGAGACTCCTATCCTCGAATGGGATGCAACCTGGTATCTTGTAATCACACCGATCCCGCGAACGACAGCATGTGTACGTCGAACTAAGGTTTAATGGCCGTTCATAAGTTTAGCAACGATACCAACGGAGTAAAACTCAGCCTGTTACAAGCTGGTGTAGGATATATTACGGTTGAAAGTACATCAATACAAGGTTAAAAAGAAGCGAATGGGGCAGGGTATCAGGGTGAAATCAGCGTCTCTTGGGAGGGGGGGAACCCTGGGGTTCTTCGTCTGCCTTTCTTTTCCCTAGCCCAAAAGCAACCTTCACGCGATCGGTTGGAGCAGGCATTCCGCTGTGCGCTAGTGTCTCGGTGAACCCGGATGAGATGCGGGAAAATCCTGCTTTGGGAGCAGGCGACGCGGAGGTAGACGTCGCTGGAGGTGTGGTGCCGTTCGATGTTAAGTGTAGTTGGGGGGCGGGAACCGTCATGAATCCGGCTTCTGGCAGCTGCGGCCCGTTCTTGCCCTCTTTCTTCTTCTTGTTCTTCTCGGTTTTGCCTTTGGAAAGTGGCTGCGCGTCTAAGAAGTCTGAAGCTTGAGGTACGGCACTGATTGTTAATAAGTTAGACGATGAAAAGCATATCAGAAAGCGAAGAACCTACCCTCTGTTACCAACAGACAGGACAAAATGAGCCTGGCCTGTCTTCTCCTGTCTGGCCTGGAATGCTTTATTCATGCTCAATGGCGTGTCGCCACTGACCATCGCCTCCTTTTTCTTTTCATCAGCGATCTTTTTCAATCGCTTCTCCGTCTTCATCTTGCCGGATCCTTTACCGTGGAATTTGTGGGACAGAGCTTTCCAAGCTTCTTTAGGGGTAAGCGTGCGGCCAAACTCGTCGTAGTAAACAATGTTCACGTCGGGCTTATAGTTCTTGAAAGTGTCCATGTTGTCCTTGGCTTCTTGCGCTTCCCGTAGTCTGTTCTCGTACTCGCGCTGCGCCTGATCTTTATTTGCGCCACGAGATTGTAGCCTTTCCAGTTCGCGTTGGGCCACACGCCGCCGTTGGTCTGCTAACCAAAGATCGCGCTGCCGTTGGGTCTTCTCGCGCTCGAGCTGATCGGCCGAAGGCTGTGCCAAGATACCTTGTTGACGGAGAATACTCAGCGTGGACGCCATGCCTGTGCTGAAATTCTGTTCAGAGGATGTGCCGACGCCATCACCCCCTGCTTCCAATGCGGCGTGTTCCTCTTCCTCGGTCTTCTTCAGCGCGTTCTCAATTTCGTCTAGCATATGCATATCGTAGTCCTCGTCTTCCTCGTCTTTGACCTGGACTTCGCCTGCTTCTAATTCATCGAGAGCGACATCCCCTGGCGCCATTGAGACATCCCGGGATTCAGCTTTCGTTTTCACTGGCTCCGGAGCGCGTGAAATCGTGGATTCTGTCAGTTCTTTTTTGGGTTTCACTATCGGGTTGCTTCCTACAGCCTGAACGAACTCTGAAGTTTCATCGAAGGTCAAACCACCGTCTTCGTGATCTGGATTCTCGTTTTTAATCAGTTCCTGATTGTCGGCTTCTTCTTCCTTCACGCGCTGTTCAGTAACTACATGGAATTTTAGCCCATCAGCTTGAGGGAAAAAGGAAAATTCTCACTCCTTTTAGCCAATTCTTCGGGCGAGACTTTCTTCGTTTTGCGGAGTTTGGCTTGACGAGAGCGAGCCAGGGCAGCTTGAAGCTCATCATCGTCCACGAAGTTGGCATCGAGGTCTCTGACTATTGGGACGGCAGGGGCGTCAACATCCATGCCGTTTTCACCAAGTTCAGCATCCGCGGGAGCTCTGCGACTCGACCTTTTTTTCTTTGTCTGGCAACACAAAATTAAACAATGAAACATCCTGTATAGTTAATTGACTTACTTTGGGCTTTTTAAAGCCAACATCGCCTTCTTGGATGTAATCAGCAGTCGAAATGTTCTCTAGAATATGTCAATCAGAAAACAAAAATATTCCCGACGGGTAAGCCGGGCCTTACTAGCATAATCAATGGTCAATAATGACTTGTTGAGTGAAGTAGCAACTTGTTGTCTTTCTTCTTCTTGCCTTGCCTTGTTGGACAGAGTTGACGAACTACCCAATCGGAATTCCTAACATAGATCATGAGAAATGGTTTTACTGACGGAGGATGCGAATGCTAAATTACCGTAGTTCGAGGACCTTCGATATCCTCGTCATACTTAGCCAACACAGAGCGCTTCATCAATCCTTGATTTCCTTCGGTAAATTCTTCATCGTCATAACCTGTGTAATCTCGCTTCTTAATTTTTAATTCCTGGCGCTGTTTCCTCCTTTCTTCTTCCGCCATCTCGACATTTTGCAGCTCATCCTCTGGGAAATAGTGAGTAATGAGCGACTGGGGAAAGAAAGAAGAACCATCGCACCTTCATTATCAAGAATTCTACTATCTTTGAGCGTAAGTATCCGCGCTTCGCCTTCGTCCATCTCGTCAAAGTCATGGCTGACCTTGAGGCCAACAAGATCACCTGAGAATTTGTCAATTTAACGATATGGAGAATGATGCCAATGGACTCACGCTCAGTGTAATCTTCTTGTGTTTCTTTATCCCTGTTGGCGAAGTCTTCCTGCCTCTTTCTAGCCAACTCCTTTTCTTTCTTTTTGCTCTTCTTGACCCATTTCAGCGTGTCGTCTACATCTTCATCTGCATCGCCCAGAGTTGCACCTTTCAGTGATGCATGCAGTTCCCGCCTATTTCGCACCCTGTCGAAGTAACATATTAATCATTGGGACCGCTCCAAGTACCAAAAGGGTGATGAATGTCGCTTTAATAGATGGAACAAAACTCATGAAGCGGCGCATATAAAACAAGGTGCAGATGATACTCACTTGGCTATTTTATCTTGAATTTTCCTAGAAAAGAGGAATACGAATAAGTAACATAGATTCCCTTCAACTAGGGTAGAAGCGCTCACTTGGCATCTCGTTCCTTCGCTTCCTGCTCACGGATTCGCGCATAATTGCTCTCTGCTTGCTGATCGCTGTCACCTGCAGGCTCCTTGTCGTCCGTCAACGGCTTCAGACCAAGAGAAATACGAATCTTGTTCGTCTCTTCCAAGCTAATGCTCTCTTCCATCGACATTGTGAAGGGGAGTGTTCAGAGATGAGAGGCTGTTGTGGATGGAGGTAAGTCACGGCAGTCACCGGTGAGTTACAACGCTTATGTAAGCAACGCATTCCGAGGTCCAACGCTGTCCTCCGTACTCTCCACTCACCCGCCCAACGACGAGCATGTCGACTTTGACTGGCCCATTTTCGAGAACTTACCGTTATTTGGTATGATCTGCCTCGTTTCAAGTGCGTTTATTTAATCATTTGGGTCCCAGCAACGGCAAGCCCATGAAAACCCAGTCATCTTCTACTCTGTGGTTATTGGCACTATCGGGCCACTTATGACCGTCACAATCCTACCCCTTCGCGAAAAACTTGGATACAAACCGGCGGAGATGATTCCTCAGACTTATCCTAGTACGTCGCGTAACGTTCATGGCCCCACGACGGCGCGTTCTAATTTCTCCGTTCCGTAGTACCCAATCGACCAAGGAGACAAGTTCAGGGCTATGAAGATACCTAGATAGCCCTCTGGGGCTATTGTCTGCGCAAAATAGTTGAACAATGAAATAAACACTAGAGATAAATGTGCATTTGCCTATTCTTCAAAAACGCAACCAGAAACCTTCGCCTTCACATAAATTTGCTTAGCTCGAGGCTCATTTGAACATGAAATCGGTATGACTGCATTCAACTATAAAGCACTGTGCTCGTATCTCCAAAGAGTTCGATCTTTTCAATTGGTATGGTAAGCAAACACTTCCCTTCAACCTCTGCTACTAATACTGAGATACAGATGCCTAATTTACCCTGGCGTGCATATGAACAACCTCATGTATTCATGCTTGATAACCTTTATGCGCAGACCCGATGGTGTTATTATTACTGAGTCACCACGAAAGCTAGCTGCCAGTTGATTGATGTCCTGCAAAATAATCTCAGGGAGTACTGACTATATATTCATTGCACCTTGGTAGCTCAGCAGATGGTACTTCTACCATATTACTCCGTTATTCCTCCCCTTTATTCCATTGCCGTATCGTCGGCTCCCACACCCAACGCATATCTTGCGGTTGCAGCTGCGCATCCCGTTTTAAGTCGCACAATCGATCCCTATCGGAAAAATGTTCGACGTCAAGGACAAAGCCAGGCTGCTTATCCAATGATAAATACCTTGCACCCTATTGACTCATCGGTCACGTCAAGGGATCACCATCCTCCTGGCTTGCATAACCATACGGCATTCGCTGATTTCCCACCCCTTTCTGACTGGTCTCCACATAGCTCATCTCTCTACCGCTGTCGTTATGCGACCGACCGGAATTCACGTATAATCGGACTTGCACCTCTTACATATTCTCAGTTCCCTTCAGTTGAAGTCGTTGACCCGAAAGATACGGAGAAGCCGGTTTTCTCGCTGTGGCACTGCTTAAGTCCACCGTTAGGTTTTTTTTTCGTTTCTGCCACTCAAACAGTACCCCCATCGCACACGTTGCTCCCGCCGATGTTTGTACAATCAGTTCTCGTCACTCGGCGTCGACCCACCACCCGAATCATGGACATGACTGGTGAGAAAATATATGTTATTATAGCCCATCTATATGGTCTCGTTCTACAACCATCTATAACCCTGACATCAACAAGTGGCCAGGGTTGGGTCGAGGGCCAGGTCTATCCCAGACGTAAGTTTCATCACTGGCATTACAGCTTCCCACATCTCACAAATACAGTATGATTTCCAATAATATCTTTGTCAGTCCTGGTGTCCATATGTCGGCGGCTCTTGTGCGGTTTGTTCCATCCGGTTTTTGAGTATTCTCGGACTGCATTGATCATATTAAATGTTGTCATGTTTTTAACACAGCAAGCCGCAGGGACCAACCCTTACCCTACGTCTTGCCATTGATGCCGCAATGAAATCCTGCCAGAACTCAAATTTAGCTGGATCTCTGGTACGCTGACACGCGGAGCTGTACGGAAACCGTATGTACTCCCTGCGGATGACTTAGACACTCAACTCAGGCTATATTGTAGCACTTTGCTCGGCTTTGCTCTGCACCATTGGATTATGAGCTGTCGCCCACTTTCTTTGCTCAATTTACGTACGTATCGTCCACGTATTCGGCCCAGGAACCACCGAACTCTCCTCCTAAAAGTCGATAACAGACAACAGTGTTATCACTAAGGTACCACATTTCCAAGAATTATTCAGTGAGCTGGTCAGTTGACCGGTGATTATGGAGAGTCCAGGCATGACTGCAATTGCCTTATGTGCTGCTAGGCATGGACAACGGATCTCAATAAAAATAGTCCGACAAAAGGCTCTGCCAAACCGACTTCGTGAGTAGAACTGGGTAAAATGTTATGAGCAAGAAGTACATGACCAACTCGATATCTAGTGGCGTCCTGCTTTTGCACTACGATGATTTTTCCACCGGGAATCGTCGTCAAGGCTATCAAGTGGAATTTGCAAAAACAAAAAAAGTACTGCGCCAGATATCTAAATTTCGGACAAGGTCCCAAATACCCAACATTCGTCCAACCCACAGCAGACCGATCGAAGTACCATAAGAGGTGCTGGTGCGCCATGCATGCCACCTGATCCAATGTGGCCAATGAAAGCAGAATGCAAGTATGATACTATTTTTTGTCGCAAGTATACAAGGCGTATGTGGTGTAGTACGGTGTGGCGCACGCTCAAACTTTTGGAAGTAGACAATTTACAAGACCGCGCTCAGCAAAATCTGCGGGATAGGAAGTCGACCATAGTCATCCATTGCCCCACCCCCGCATCTGCAATTGGACCCGCATTTCAAATTGCAAATGAGATGTGGGGTTACAGAGACCGATCAAAACAGATTTTGAGCATGCATTGGGTGGTATGATCGACAATTCTACATTGGTTCTGCATGGCCTGCAGATGAAATGTATCTTTACATACTTGCAGTCGACCAGCCTCAGTAAATTCTGTGCCATATATGCTGCGATGGCCGCTGCCCGTCGTACCCATCGGCAGACCACTAATAACAGAGTGCAGATAGGCCAATTGTACCCGACGAGCAACGCATCATCCTGTCATAATGCAATCGTTTACGAAGGCCATGTAGAAAAGCTTAGAAAGGTCTTGGGCGAGTCATGGGAGCTCGAGCCATGCTGTGCCTAAATATGCAACACTCTCCGTAAGAACGCCCGCCATAAGAAATTTGCTCTCTTCGAGTTTTATCTCGCTCGTGGTGCGCCCGGCCGACCTCGAGCATTGTTTTCGTCGAAATTGCCATGAACCTGCGATGTTTTCGCACCAAAAACGATGTTTTCAAGCTTGATCTGTACTGGGATTCCTCCTCCGAATCCCGGATCTGGAACATCTCCATTTGTGCATACTAGATCGCGTGTAGGATTTTAGGCAACTTGTGACCCCAATTTACATACGACAGCACCCGTTATGGGTTCTAAGATTAGTTCAGGCGCACAGGCACGACCCCACAAGAATTTACTCTCCTCAACGGAGTAATTGGTTCACATCAATTGTCCCGTAACATGAGAGGGCGCAGCCACGGTATAAATCGACAGATTCCTGGGCAGGTCACGGCACCCTCCCCCTCCGTTCTTCCTCTTCTGACATTTGGTTTTCCAAAATGACAGCCCCGACAGTTCATGTACGCGACCTCGGGAGACGTATGGGTATCTTCACCATATGGGAGAAGAAGAGGAACAGCAAGGAGGTCCACTGGCTCATAGAATGTTTTGCTGAAGCGGTACGACCTCGTTCAAACCTGCAAGCCGTCTCTGTTATTGACATATTATATTCAGATGGGCGTGTTTTTCTACGTTTACTTCGGGATTGGTTCGCAAGTTGGTTGGGTTGTTGGAAATATCCTCAAGGAAGAAGGACTTTCAAGTCTGTATTCTGCGCGCGTGCCGAGAAATTATATGATATTAATCTTATTCACGTTTTAGGCATCTTCCAGATCGGCATGGCTTACACGTTTGGCATCGTCTTCGCAATCACTGTCTGTTCTAGTACCTCTGGTGGACACTTTAACCCCTGCGTCACTATCGCAATGGTTGTTTTCAGAGGATTCCCTGTTCGCAAGGCTCTCAGGTATGAACCGCCCTCGTCTTCATCAAATGGACATGTTCTGATTGCGCTATATTTAGATACATCCCGGCGCAGATTTTCGGCGCTTTCATCGCAACCCTTGTCGTTTACAATCAATGGAAAGCCTTCCTGGATGTTGCTGAAGCCGGCCTTGAAGCGGCTGGCCCAGGCATTCTCGAAGCTACTCTATTCACCCCCAATGGCCCTGCCGGAGCCTTCGGAAATTACCTGCTCTCTCCGCAGACACTCCCGCGCGCGTTCATGAACGAGTTTGTCAACGTGTGTTTATGCCTTACGATTATTAGTTTGGTCAGGCTAACCCGGAAATCACAGTGTACCGTAATTGCGATGATCATCTGGGCTTGCATCGACCCTTCAAACGCCCATTGCCCGCCTGCAATGGCAACGTTCGTTGTCGCCTTTGCCTAGTAAGTTCGACGTCCGTCCGTGCAGTTGATATACTGACCGGTGAATTTAGCGGTGCTGCTATCTGGGGTTACGCTGTTCCAGGAGGTAAGCATGACCTCTTGCATATTAATGCCACCGATCTCATAGATGATCTCAGTATCTTTGAATGCTGCTCGTGATGTTGGCGCCCGTTTGGCGGCTATGGCCATCTACGGTATCAAAGGTATGCAGGCTCATCGCGTTGGCAAAACAGGTTTTCTAACACCTGATATCTCAAAGCCAAGGGAACAAGTTACTCGGCCATCACAGCTCTTGTCAACATTCCTGCTACGCTCTTCGCTGCGTTCCTTTACGAGATCTTCTTTGTTGACTCCGACGCTGGTGCGTAGGTAGTACATTCAGTCGCGAGTGTATACTGACTTCTATATCTTTGGTTAGCTGTCGCACCGGAGAGTCTCAAAATGATCCAACACCATCAGAGCCACGCTAGGCTAGGCCATGCGCATGCGGCACCAGCCCCTCATAGCGATGACGCTGACGACTCATCTAACGAGAAACGGAGTATCCGACAATATGAAAACGCCCCTGTTTAAAGCTGCAGTGGCGTATTACGATCTCAACTTAGTTTTATGTATAACGATTTTTGGCGGGAACTCGTTCTGCAACTGTCGTCAATTGGTGCTTACCACAATTATTGTATCATAGTCGTAGAGCATGTCCAGCTGTATTTTAAAATACCTGTGGTCTACATAATCTACTTTTCCTTGTGATCTTCAGGGGTAAAAGACTTTTAGTCGACGGCAAATCGACATCTGAGCTCGGTCGGTAACCTCAAAGCCGGTGGACCGGCTTTCATAGGTCGGCACAATTTCCTATAAATGCGGTATCATACACTTGTTGTGCAGCTTCCCCGCCACCTATTTCTCTCTCTATCACCTTACCATGGCGCGCCCCACCCAATTCAAACGGATCGTACTGAACTCCCGGCCGGACGGCGACATCCAACCCGACACTTTCCGCACCGAGGTTGTGCCCTTCTCGTCCTTGACCCCTGGAAAAAACCAAGCGCTCGTCCAATGTACATGGCTGAGCTTGGATCCCGCAATGCGGGGATACATTCGCGATGTCCGCAGCTATCTACCACCTGTCCAGATCGGAGAGGTATGGGACCAAGATTTCCGGATGGGGAGTACCGAATGTTGACGTCGAACGGTGGATACTAGGTCATGCGTGCAGGCGGGTTGGGTGTGGTCATCGCGACGGGTCCGGGGAGCAAGTTTAAAGTGGGAGACCATGTATATGGGCCATGGGGTGCGTCGCTAATCTCTTCGGCTGCTTGACTGTTCTAAGTGCGCGGGCTGTAAATAGGCATGGCGGAGTACGCTGTCATGCCGGACAAGACGCTTGAGAAGCTAGAGTGTGTACGGATATCTGATGCTAAAAATCATACGGTTGACGGGAAGACTTTAGTATACTCCCGGGTGTCGAGCCTCTTGATTATCTGAGTGTGTTGGGGAGCTCAGGTGCGCCAATAATATTCCCTGTAATTCATATGCTCATGCTGACAGTGTCGTTTATGACTTCTCCAGGCTTGACGGCATATTTTGTACGACACATTTCTTCTTAGCAAGACATTTTTTAAACTTTTGGGTGCTTTGTCGACAACAGGGACTCAAAAAGATCGGCGAACTCAAAGCTGGCGAGAAGCTAGTCGTTTCTGGGGCCGCCGGCTCTGTAGGTTCCATTGCCTGTCAACTAGGGAAAGCCGCGGGCGCCAAAGTCTACGCCATAGCAGGAAGCGATGACAAGTGCAAATGGCTACAATCTGAGCTCGGCGTCGAACGCGCGTTCAATTACAAAAGCTCTACCTTCTTCAAGGATATCAAGGAGATTGGTTATCTTGACGTGTATTTCGACAATGTTGGAGGTGAGGTGGCGTCATGCAGAGTCTTCAAAAAATCCTTATAACGGAGTGTTATGCTAGGCGACATGTTGGATTTCATGCTCACGCGACTGAACAAAGATGCTAGGATTGTTCTGTGTGGTATGTTTTGCCCCCTTCTCCTTAGTTGTCACTTCTAATGCGCAAGTCATAGGTGCTATATCAGCTTACAGTAGGTCAATTTCGCAGGAAAACTGGTACGCTCAATTGACCAATCGGGTTCTATCTCCCAGATGCTGCTGTACCAAAGGGTCTACAACGTTATTTGAACTTGATCTCTCAGCGTGCAAAGATCCAAGGATTCATTGTGTATGTAAAAGAGGCGGTGTGGCCATTATTCCTTCTCAACCAATTTCTTTCCAGATTTGATTATGCATCCGAATATGCTTCAGCCAGGAAGGAACTTGCCAAGGGCCTCAGCAGCGGCGTCATCAAACGCAAATTCCACATAGTCGAAGGCGGAATCGAGCAGGCCCCGATTTCTCTGCCTATGCTTTTCAGTGGTGGGAATACAGGAAAACTGTGTGTGGAACACCTTTCATATTCTGTGAATCCGCTAATGGCACTTCTAGGGTTGTTAAGGTCTCAGAGGAGCCCAAAGTTGCACAGGCTAAATTGTAAAATCTGCGATACCACTGCGCTCAGTTACCATTTCTTTTATATTGCATTTGGGTACGATTTGGGACTGATCTATTCAATATTTATCCACCGAGCAATTTACATCATATACAATTGGAATATCAATGGATTCAGCCGAGTACCAATCGTGCGGACATGCTGTGAGTGCCTCGTTCATGGTGAGTTGTCGGATTTTGTGGATCGTCTGTGACAAACTTGAAGTGTACATGTGGACGATTTATATATTTGTTCACATCTCCCTGGTCAGACCTTCAGTGGCACATGAGCAGTATGCAAAACCTGTAGATGTTAGTAGGACTAATAATGCTCATTTTACATTCGCCATTCAAAGTGCGGCAGGCCGAAACCAACGCTCACCAGCACTGGCAAGCGCTCAGGCGAAAGTGTGGATCTATATATAGATCAGTCGGAGCACGTGTCGGAGCACTTTTTTGCATGTGATAAAAGACCAAGGTGAGCTCATTTCCCTTCTCCAAAGAAACGACATCCTCCCCATACATTTGCTCGCTTCCGATCCCCACACCATACCCCCTAAATTCTGTCTCAATGCAGACTACCGCAACCAGAACACACACTGCATCGCAGGTCGCCTCGGGGTCGAAATCTGCTTCGAAATCAAAACACAGCGCGGCCCAGACAATCAGACATGTTCCCTGGACAGAGCATACACTGCGACAACTGAAACTCGTCCTCCCTGGAGCAGCGATCACATACTATCTCGGTACTCTGAATGACTTCTACTATATCTTGGGTGGTGATGGAGGCGCATGGGCACGGTCAGTCTCGCATGCGTCGACGTCTGATACTGTTCATGTATCTAATACTCTGCTTTCAAAACCCCTCTATATCCTCGATGGTTTCACCTAAACTCAAAGGCTCGGTGGACTCGGTGCTTCGGGACTAGGGTTCACCACTGTTACTCTATTTCTCTACGTGCTTCTGATGCCTTGGGTTACGGGAGAAGAGCCTAATGTAAGTTATCCTATCGCTGTGTACAGCCCAACGTTCACCAGGATTGCCAGTACCAAACGTGGAGGGAATCTGGAATCCTATCATCAGTGATACCTGTGCGGATCTCATTTCCATCTTACTCGACAGAATGGTATTGAGACTGGTTCTTCAGATGTTGACTGGATCTATTGTCATTGGCTGGTTGCTGGCAGTGAGCACACTCGGTCAGTGGTCATCTCTTGGCTACGTGAAAAGCACTATCGGAGGTAAGTAGCTGAAATTTTGGTACCCCAATGCATTTTTAATAAACTCCTCTGCTATCTGCTAGTATCTGCCTTCTATGCTTTGACTTTTGGACTACTGGGATTAATCCCCGTGCCACGGAATAATCGCGTCAAAAGTAATTGAACCCTTTCCAATGTTCCATGCACACCACATCTTCGATCTCACAGCCCATGGAAATCATTTACTCCATCCCTATTGGGCGGTCGGCCCGCCGCTGATTTATCCCATTCTCCGTGTTATCTGCTTGTCAGTCGCCTACCGGGTACGCCATCGACCATGGCGACGCTTCGATAGTTAATGAGGAGTTGTTGTTGTAATGTACAAGTATGTAGCTCACTTGTAACTCGCCGACTTGGTGAGCATCTTAATTAAGACACACGTGATTGTACTCGGAGTGGCCTCAACGGGACGTGCTGATCTACGCGTACGCAGTCATGCCAGCGGCATCGCCTCTTCTACCCCACATCCCTCTCCTCCTCTTGTCTCGATGTACAATGGCTATGGAGCGACAAGCCCACCTCTAACCAACAATCCATTCATATCGGGTGGCCATCCGAGCTCGCGATTCCCAGACATCTCCTCCCCGCCGCCTCAGCCGCAGCAGCAGCAGCAATACGGGTCATGGTCAGCGACGGGCGGCGGCTATCTGGAACAGCAGCAGCTTGTACAGCAGCAGCAGCAGATGGGATACGGCCAGCCTCAACCGCAGATGGGCATGGCGATGGGTAGCTCTGGCTCTGGGTACCTCTCGCCTGCTCCGCAGTCGTATCCAAGTCAAGGCGGAGCGGCACCGTTCCAGCCTTCGAGCTCGTTTGGCCAACAGCTTGCGGGCCAGATGAGCGGGAGTAGCTACGGCTATCTGCAGGGCCAACAGCAGCCGCAGAACACAACGGCCTACCACCCCGTGCAGCAGCAGCTGCAGAACAACCCGGGCTACATCGCACAGTTTGATCCGTACTCAGGCCTGGGACAAGCGCTGGGTGGCGGTGGCGGCAACCAGCCGCAGAACCAGGGATACAACGGCTATAGCCAGCCACAGTCCGGGCTCGTGAATTCGGCGAGCACAGGATCGACGATGTCGTCCGTGTCCGGCAGCGGCGCTTCGTCATTCGGCGTGTCTGCTAGTGGAAATCCGCACCCGAAGGACTACATCCGGACGCACAAGACGGAGATCGAGGCCTGGGACCAGTATGCATGGAAACAGCTTATCGGCTCGTTCGAGGTGCTCATGCAGTCCTGGGAGGCCCGGAAGAACGAATTGTCGCGACGCGTCGGGGAGCTCAGCCAGCAGATGCAGGCGGGCATGGCGTACGGGCAGTACTATGTCGTCCAGATACAGCAAGAAGGCTCCCGGATACAACAGGTCAGTGGGTTCTAGTTATAGTTACCTGAGTCATCTCCACAACAGCGTCTTTTGCTCCGTGGTCGACGCCCCTGCTGTCGGTCGTGCATACTATTATGATTTCTGTTATTGACAAAATGATGTGCTTACCGCCCGCTTTACAGCTGTTGAAAGAAGCAGAAGAGAACTTTGGCAAGTCGGCGTTCCTAATCTTCGTGTTGATCGCCCCGTTTAACCTTTCTGCTCATTAGATTCCGTCGCGGCGTCGACATTCCAGATGAAAGAAGTTTTCGAGGGATATCGGCAATCAAGCGACATGGCAGGGAAGCGCCGTGTCAAAGAAGCAACGAACGCTGCTCTGCAAGGATTACCGGGGTGGCCTCAGTCCTATTGATCCTTTCATCCAATGGCATTTCTCATGATTGGGTCTCGGATTCTTAGATGCTCCCTTGGATTCGGTTCTTGATCACAGCACTCCAAATTTGTTGTAAACTATCCGTATTTTCTATCCATTTCCCTTGTCTGTACATAAATAATCGTCCTGCTATTTCTGTGTACACAACCTGTCTTTCTACGATTCGCTGGATACTCTTGTGCTATACATATCTCTAGATTGCACCGGATTTAATCTGCATTCCCCTATCAGTGTATTTTTTTTTCTGCTTCCACAAATATTTCTATATGTGTGTGTCGAAGTGCCGAATCAGATCTTTGCTAACCAAGCCTGGATCAAGAAACCCACAGAGAAGATGCAGTCCACATGCTCCCCGGACTGGACACACTAAACATACACAAGATATCATGACATCAAGTGCTTGTGGCCAGCTGTCCCCAGTTTTCATTGATACATAACTACTCTATGTCCGGAGCACAATCATGACCACTCACGTACTCATCACAGATGTTCCCAAGAGTTGTCCACAATGATAGTAGATTTTCGCAAGGTTTTGCGCAACCGCTGACAACAACAGGACACTTTCCGGCGAATGTCTCGCTAAAAGTTAAACGGGGTTGGATCATTAATTTCATGTCGTCTGCTCGCTCACTCGTTGACCCTGCGGCCTGTTTCTCATACGCAAGCGACATATACTCATAGGGAAACATGATATGTACATGTACGTGACGTCCAGCGCCCGTTCAGCGACAGTACGGCGAGTGCGTCCCCTAGGGAATTGGGCGCGTCAGGGGCGCCGTTGCCAAATGAGCGCGGCCCGGCGTAGGGGCGCACCAGGCCCGCCAGCAGCCAAGATCTCCTGATGAGCGCCGGGTGCCACACACGCGCGCCTTCTCCCAGCTTCTGCCGCCAAGCGAGGTGCGTACGGCGCGGAGGGGGGGGGGTTCGCCGCGCCGGGATTCAGGGCTACGCGCAGATCCCAGGATACATGCGTTCTGTCGGGTCCTGGGGGATCCAGCCGCCAAGGAGGCCACGCTGGTAGCTCCATTCGTCTGCATTTTCAGCCTGCGAAGAAAATTCATTAGCCAAGGGAATAACCAAGTCATGGGAAAGCAAGCGCGCAGGGCAGTTTCGTGGAGGGAATGTGTCAGAATTCATTTGGTCGGCGAAGGAATCCCGCAGATTTTGTCAATGGAGGTGTGATATTTTTATCATTGGCCTGACCACCTGCGGTGGTACTTACGCAGCCGTAATGAGGCTGGCAGGTGACAGAATAGGGTGCACGGATATACAATCCCGCCGAATAGAAAGAGCGCGAATGAAAGGAGGAATGATCGACATACCTTCCACGCCCAAAACACCCAACCCTGGACTGACTCCCCGACGTCCACTTGCACCTCCCAGTATCTGCGAAGAATGTGACGTCATGAGTAAAATGGTATTTTAGTGTTATATGTATGCAGCGTACTGTCGCAAGAACGTGCGATACTCATTTGTCCAGCTTGTGTAGTTTCCCGTGTAATTGGAACAGGTCCCATGGACCACAGAGCTTGCGCTGGGGAAATATGTTCCGTCCCACCGCGCTCCGATCCCGCGGCCGTTTAACCACTTCGCGCAGTCGGTAACCGCGTTCGACCATTCGCCAAGCACAGTCCAGAGGTTGGAATCGGCAAAGGACGGTAAACTTTGCATATATGTGCAAGCAAACTGGGATAATAAACTCATATCAGAAAGATATGTAATAAGTAGAAAGTTAATCTTACACTAATATGATCGTCGAACGATCTGTCGAGTTCGGGGTCGCTGAAGATCTGGTACTCGTGCTGCAGAGTTAAGCATTAGATTTTATGAAACTTTAACAAGGCCAAAACGGCGGAGAAAAGCTCACGAAATCCATCATGACGCCCTCTCCTTGAGGAGGTGTCAGGAAGTTTGTCCAGCTCTGGAAATCGTGATCATGAGCATATCGGATGAGTCAAATGTGAAAAATGTTCTTACACTAACGCCTAAGAACGCATCTCCAATCATGACTTTGATGCCTTGTCCAGCCGCCCCTCGGACTGCGCTGTAAGCGTTGCTGAAGTAGCTTCTGATCGCAGCTGCCCAACTATTATTGATAAAGCCCGCCCCTTCGTTCAAGAGTTCCATCACCGACACCTGGCTGCCGACGTTTTCGGCGAGAAACCGGAGAGTGTCGACCGTACGGGTTATATTATCAGCATTGTCGGCCCAGACTGGATTGCTCGTCCGCTGCCCCGAATTGTCGTACCCGTTCTGCGATCCAGGAGCGCCATGCAGATCAAGAATGACGTATATATTGTGTTTCTGCGCCCAGGTTAGAGCTTGAAGGAGGTATGGCCATGCTCCGGTGGTGTATGGAGATGTAGACGTAGAAGTGTTTGTGTCTGCCGCTGTTAGAGGGATGGACCAGTAACCGATCGGTATTCTACATAAATATAAGGAAATTTGGTCGCTAGATGCGCGAGAGGGCTGGAAACCGACCTGACATGATTCAGGCCTGCGGCACTGATCTGAGCAAAGTCATCCTCTGTGATCCACTAGATATGAGAGACAAGTTGTGAGTGAATAATAGACATTGAACATAAAAAAGTGTACACACCGTTTCCCAGTGGTTCGTCAAAATTGAGAGAGCCGTTTCTTGATCTAGCAATTGACCGAGAGTAAATTCATCTACGATGTTGTCATTTCCAGTGCTTTCGAAAATACTGGGAGTTATCCAGGGCTGTTAAAGCAGAGGGGATGGGTTAAAAGCCTAACCATCTACAAGTGGATTTTTATGCACCTCTAGAACGAACCAACCACCTCTAAAATAACAACATCCCGTGAGCTATCTGGTCTTGATATAATCAAGAGACCTACAAGTTAACCCCGCGAATTTTGTTATTTGTGTAGTCAAATGGAGCAAGAGTTGGGATCGCCGTGGAAGTTGCACTTGAAGAGGATGCCGGACTTGTTGTGCGAGTGCTAGAACTACCTGACGCTATAGTACTCGTTCCAGATTCCGCTGGTGGCTTCGTGATGACTTGCTGATTGTGACGGGCTTGGAGACGACATTGTTGACTTTTGGCTTCGGCTACGGAAAGAAACAGGGTCGCCTGAAAGGACAGGATAAGAAAGGCAGCAATTGGGAGCCGACTCTGCATGAAACTTGAAGGTAGTATCGAAGAAAGATCGTTGGAGATTTCGACAAGGAGGACCGAGAGGTGGGTGTTTGGGTTTGGAAGTGGTTCTTAATGCCGTTGGAGTGCCCACCTGGACCGGACAATGTTGAACCGCCCATTTATGGAAGCTATCGGCTTTGGTCCATACATGAGGCAGACGCGTTCCGGTAGCGTAACGCAGTTTCATGCCACCTTGTAACATAGCCTTGAAGTTCGATGGCCGCGTGTCTCACAGCTTCCAACAAGATGTGCCAGCGTGTCTCTTTCAACAAACTATTCAACACGAGGCAAAGCAGCACGCGCTTCGGCGCGGAAGTGTTGGCGCAGGGAGAAAGGAATCAAGCCGATATTCCCACGATATTCTGGTTCCTGCCGTTCAAGTGCGCGCCTAATTTGGTAGGAAGCCCACCGTAAAGGGAAAGAAAAGAAAGGTGGAGCAACAGAAAATATGTTTTCTCATTTATCCTATGTTCAGAAATGGGTTTGGAATTTTTTTGGAGGTTGAACACCACCTACTCTGCCTAGCCGCATAATCAACGTCACAATTTCCGCTCTGCTATTTATGTCAGATGTATTTTTGTCGTCCCAAATCGGCCATTCTCCACTACCCCCGTGTATCTCATATGACAGAAAAGGCAAAAAATAATTGTGGGGTAGGACTATACGTCAATTTCATCGCTCCCCACTGTTAATGCGTCATAGAGCGAGCACAGACTACCACAGACAACGAATAACACAATTATACATGTAAGTACATTTATTATAGCATTTATTATAGAAAGACTACAATTAGGTAGTAGTTCGCGATTTCAGACAATGATAATGATAGATGCGGCGACAATTGCCTAACTGAAATAGAGGAAATACACTTGAAAGTTTAAACATGACTTTACCTCCCTGCGGCCCTTTCTTCTGCAAGATTAAGCTCCCTGTCCAACTGCATAGCCAATTCTAAATCTCTCAGCTCCTGTTCACGTCGCCTGGCCGCGTCTTCCTCGGCCAGCCGCAGAGCTTGCATGCGTGATTGATCCAGCGCAGGGGTAGGCGTTTTCGGAGGCGGTGTTGGGATCTTGGTGGGAATCGGGCTCGCTTGAGCTGGAGGGGCGGGATGATGTGCGTATGCTACCGGTGCTGGTGACTGTTCCGAACGAGGTGGAAGAGGAAGAGGTGACTGATACCGCGCTTGAAGGTGGGGTTCGAAATCGCGATCATCTCTCACAGGAGCATGGCGTGGCTCGTAGCCGTTGTGCATGCTATGAGAGACGGAAGGGCCTGACGACCGTCGATCATATGCTGGACGTGTGTTATCGACATACACAGGGGTGATGGAGGGTGTTGGGAAGGCGAACGAGTTGCTCGACAGAGGTTGGGAAGAATTGGTTTGCTGCCAGAGGGGAGGCGCGTCTGTCCGCGAGTGTGCACCAAGTCGATACGCAGAGTATGGACTTGAGCCATTTGCAGGGGTGACAGCGGGGGTCGCACTGTTGGGAGGGACTGTGAAATTTTGCCTTTGGTTTGGCGAGGGCGTCCCTGTACCGATATAAGGATTGGAAGGTGCTGTATAGTTTGACGTATACGGGTTACGAGGGGGAGACGAGGGCTGAGAGCTGTTTGCACTGGAGCTTCCGCTGCCTCCTAGATATGGATTGTGGCTGGGAGGTGAGGCCTGGCCAGGGGTATGCAGATAAGATTCGGAGGATTGTCGCCCGTGGCTTTGGTCATTTGGTGGTCGCGGGATTGGCGTAGCTGATGAACCAGCGCCTCCTACCCCTGGCCGCAGGATCGTTGGCAAAGCTGCTGGTTGCTGCTGATGAACGCTTTGTGCTCCTGGTCTTAAGCTTGGTATCTCATGGGGCGTTTCTTTGATCTCATTTGCAGAAACTCCGGAAGCGGGGTTGGTATGTGGGTAGCTTCCGGGCATTGTAGGGGTATCATCATGGACGGGAATGTGTCCCTCGCTCAGGCGAGAAGAGTGGGTCAGGCGAGAAGAGTGGGTCGGACGTGATTGTTCTTGGGGTCGTATTTCCAAAGGAGATACTTGATTGATTTGCTGGTTATGGTGCTGTTGTAGGCGTGACAGGCGTTCCCCTGCAGGGAGCTTGGATGGGCGTCTGTTGAGCCCATTACTCTGATTCGCAACTGCCGATAATAATTTGTTCGGAACCGACGGAGCTGGGGCGGGTGAATTGGCGTAGTAGGTCATTTCGAGGTACAGTTCTCCACGCGGAACACCATCGACCTCGAGCTGTACCCAGTCTTTTTAAAAAGTCAGATTATTGACGATTGAAAGTGTTATTCGAGCTCACCGTCGAATTCTCCTGTCCGTAGGGTCTCCGATATATCAACAGTACCTTTACCCATCAAATCTTCTGATCTTGGTTCCATGGAATAGCATGCTACTTCCATTTTCCTGAATTTCTCTGCGTTACTCTTCAGGATCGGGAAACGGGCTTCACCATCCCACTCCGGGTGTTGACCGCCTTTGATGTCAACATGGGTCCGTTTCTGAGTGCCTATTGATATGCGCAGGAAAGTTAATGACAAAATATCTCAGCACGCATTGGAAACAAAGTTTAACGGACCGTTCAAAATAGCCTGAGCAAAGACATCAGATTTTCGAAAAGAATGCTTGTCGTTCAGATTTCTTGCTTTGAGGAGGACGACAATTAACGTTCCAAGCAAGTCCGCCTTGTCATATTTATCGTTAAGGTCGATCACAGGTGATTTAGACGGCGTCGGTTTAGACATCGCAGGGTATCACTACAGGATCTGCGAAGTGGAGAGATGGGTCAGCGTTGGCGAAAATAGAAAGTGGTGCATTGAACAGACACTCTACCGAGCCTTTAAGTAGTCTCTGGAAAACACGAGTCAAGTGCTGCGCGGTTGGCCAAAAGCCAGAGCGACGATGCTGTGTCTATGCGGTAGCTGAGGAGCGGCCAGCGCTCGTCGCGCCGGGACCGCCAAGGTTTTGAAATGTCTCACGTTTCAGGACCGTTATTTTGACATGATAGCGTCAAGGCGACTGCATAACATCACGCTCATGATGTTGAAATTCCTGCGGCGGCGCGACAATTGACAAGCAGACCAGACTCTACTATTAAGGCGAAATTAATTCAACAAGGGGAACAAACGAGTGGTGTATTTTTGTTCAGTACATTTTTCATAATTTGCTCTAGTATATCATGATTAAGAAAAGATAGTCCGACCCACTGCTACCAGTGTTTGAGCAAACACTTGTTGTGCTTTGACTCCTGTCTCCCGTATTAGCTGTACGACGATTGCAGCTATACTTTGTGGTGCTTGAGGTACCTGCAGGGCCTGCGGGCTGTACTGGATCATATTGGGATACAGGCTATACACCATCTAAAATAAGCGGTAATATGAGCATATATCACAGCCTCCTGTAGATTGACACTCACATCCCGATACGAGTCTCGCATGCGCATGCGCATCAAACACTTTGATTCAACGTTCGTGCTGGCGGGGTCCATCCAGACTTTCCACACGGGATGGGTGCTAGGAATAACCGCTCCCATGTGCTTGCGGAGCATCTCCCATCCACGTCCATTGTAGTGCGCTCCAAGCACCCGAATGAGGCGCTGAATGTGATTGTGGACGAATGTGTGATAGAACTTCGGGAATATTTCTTCGAGCGTGCTTGTTGCGACACAGTGATTGGGCAGGAACTGGAAGTCCGTTCCGGTTGACTCGCGCAGGGTTGGTGGATGGATCCGAAGCCCGCCCAGGTCACGGAGGACAAATCCTCGTACTTTTCCAGTTTCTGTATCAAGTCTAACGAGAACATTTTGAGCATGGGCTTCAAAGGCGACTCCATTTTGGATGAGGGCAGGGATGAGAGCTTCGCACGCGATCCGAATATATCTGGTCTATAAGTTCATAGGCTTCCAGCAGCCAATATGTGCCAACTACGCACTGGTCCAAGAAAGCCTCTCGCTTTCCCTCGGTGTCTAGTCCGAGAATGTGTTGCACAGCAGGAACGCCAGCAGGGACATTGGCGTGATCCATCTCCAGTAAGGCAGCGACGACGATAACATTCTCGCCGCTGAGTGGTGTGTACATTTCTCGGATGACCGCTGTAAAGTGTTTTGCGACATCTGGGTCTGATGTTCGATATACCGCACTGCTTGGTTCAAGTTCGACGGATAAAATTTTAGGGTCTACAGCCAGCTTGGGAACAATCTCTTGGGAGAATCGGGGACCAAAGTCGGCGGTGAAATGGGAAATTGTACGAAGTGCGGAGGATATTTTCACGCCGACAGCCAGCTTGAGCGCAATATCCGGGAAATCGGAGATAACAACGGTACTATCAGATATATTAAACTTGGATTCAGCAGACCAGGCGACGAAAACTCACCGGATACTCGATTGCGCTAGGGCGGGGAGGTAGATATCGGGGTCCAAAATTTCTATATTTTTGAATTTAGAGGCGATATTTTTGGCCTGAAGTTCGTGAATTGGCATGTAAATGAAACCGTCGACTTCTTCTAATGGCCGCCCGGCACGTTCAAAAGCTTTTGCGGCTATCTCCCTGCTGATCTGTCTGAACGATCCCAGAAGGCTGAGCTGGGAAGCAGGGACCCGAACGAAGCGAATTTTCGGATGATACCAGTCATAATCCATGGCACTGTCCGTCGCATAATTGATGGGTAACATCCGCGCTCTATGCATCTTGGTACCTCTTTTTAACCACCATAGTGAGAGACCATTTTAATTGCTTACTGGATGAGTAGGGTGGCCGGCGACAAGACTCTGCTCCCATTCTATCGGAGGGGAGGAAGAACGAGGACACAACGGCGGGTTTGCATAAGCCAAAGCTACAGAGTTGATCAATAATGGAACATATTGTATTTGTGAATAGACGAACCTTGCCAGTCTGTAGAACTCTGGATTTCGAGACCGATTTGCTCGAGTAAATTTTCAGATATGACAAGGCCTTCAATAAGACTTTTCCACAGTAACACTGGATCTGAAATTCGGAGGAGTCGTTGGCGAGAGGACAAGTCCCATTGAGGTGGCTGGAGGCAGTCAAAGATGTGTTGAACGAATTCATCCTTATATAGCAATGAATTTTGAGAATTTCAAAAGAAGGAGAAAGAAGTATACATCGTGGTCCTTTTCTCCGACTTTAAATTCGTACGCTCTCGGTATCATGTCCAGTGGATCGACAAGACCAACAAGTTGACCGTGTTTGCGAGTTTGAAGGTCTCTGAAAACTGGGGGATGATGCAATGGTATCATAACAAATATGTCTTCGGAACGGAAAGGCCGATAAGAGTTAGCGTCTTCAGCGATAGTACGCGTCGAAAGAACCACCAAGAGACCGACGGCGTCATGGATCGGTTGTTGGAAAGAGATGTAAAAGGCGCGCAGAATTCGTTCGGTCACTAAGCAGGATATTAGACGCGATATCACTGCAAATTGTGCGTGCTCCAGAGGAGGGGGATTGATAGATCTGAAAGCCATTGAAAGGGGTCAACTCGCCACTGCTGAATATTGGTGATGATTGCGCAATGGCTGTCAAGTTCAACTCGTGGGCTCTCTACCAGAGATGGGCTTGTTAATATACGTACAGCCCTGTAAAGGGAGCAGATGCAGAATTAGTTTAATTGACATATGTCGCAGAGGAAGAAAACTGAAACTGTTTGGTTTGCCAATGTGACCTTCCCGATAAAGTATCCAGATGTCCGGCAGTGTGTGCCGCAATAAATTGAACTAATCTTGAGCAGGATAGACAGTTATGGCCTGTCGCTATCGATTGAGATCAGCTTGAACGCCCGAGAGAGGAATACGAACAAAGAACGTTTCCGCCAGTCAGGAGGTGCCTGGTCAAGAGATGAGCACTGGCGACTGGAAAGATTAGCGGAAAGGAAGATTGTAAGAGGAAGGTAGGTGGAAGGGATCAAAATCGGTGGCCCCTTTTAAGTGGCGGGGAATCTTCTTTATAATGCTATAACCAGACCATGATATCGTACTCCGAGCACGTCAGCGTCGACTTTCCATGGGTTGGGGGGGATGCTGATGCTATATATTCTGATGATGAGAGTTATCTGATAAGCGCAGCAGGAACATCCGGTTATCTCCTTGACGAGGCTGATCCGAACATCGGCCTTATCGGCAACGTGCGCACCTGCGCTTTGACTGGGTCCCGCAGCATGCGGTACCTCTCCGTCAAACAGAAAATAGTGTACAAGCCACCGTGTGTGTTGCTAGCCAAGTCGCGGTTAAAAATTGCTAGTGAGATTGAGAATCAAATGTGGCTCACCGCTTCTCAGCTCGGCGCTGGGCCTGAAATTACTTATAGTTATTGCTGGGCGTAGCACACACATTGAGAAAGCGAAAATGTTATTCAAGAGCACAAGAAACAAGCTCCTAAAGCGCAAGTTCTTAGAGTTTAATGTCAATTTGCCAGAGTCAATAGTCATGTTCAAGCCCAGGCCCAGAGTTAAGCCACGTTCCGAAGCCCCAAAGATTGGTGATGCGTTCTGAGCTGCGGGTCCTTTTGTTTGGAAAACAGAAGAATGGGTTATGGAGACCCGCCTGATACTTGTAAATGAAAAGTCGTTTTTATGGATACGGCGCATTTCGAGTGAAGGCTGGGTGACAGTTGAGTGAAAGGTGCACAAATGAACTTTAAGGTTGGTTGAACGCTACTGAAGCGGTTTTAAACTCCGCGCCCTTCATAGCGACATGAACGAATCCAATTCTCCGCAGGATTAAACCTTGCAGTGAGGTCGCAATCTCCCAGAGTCTCTGAGAGACTTTCTGATCCTGTTTAGACATAAAATTGAAAATAGCTCAACGTATTCTTATTCTTTATATTCTAAATTCCTTTCCTTTTGTAATTCCCACTATGTTAGTTTCACTCACACCCCGAACTAGAAGATACTCCCGTATAATGGATGAGGTTTGGGAATGGGCCGTGAAGATGCTTTGTGTAGAATTTGAGTACGGGAGCCGAAACCCTTTGCGGAAAATTGGACTCACGAATCTATACATAGATGACATTCTCATTCGCATGAAACACTTACCGGGCAGGCTTGTGCGCGACGGTGATAACCAAGCGTCATACAGAGGGTGTTCCCGTGGAATATTTGCACGCAGTTGTTGGCGTACGACCTCCCAGCCAAGCCCGTTATAGTGAAGATCGAGAACGCGTATTAGCTGTTGGAAATGATTGTGGATAATTGTGTGGTACATCCTCGTGTAGACATCGTCCAAACTCGACGCGATAATCGAGTGACCTTCAATGAAGTCCATTTCAACGCCGGTGGAAGCTTTGAGGGTAGGTCGATGAATCTTGAGCCCGCCGAAATCGCGAACGATGAATCCCTTGAGTTCTTTCGTCTCGATGTCAAAGCGAGCCACACAATTCTGCGGATGGCACTCGAATGCCACTCCATTATGGAGCATGGGAGTCAAGAACGCGCGCAGGAAGACAGACACAAACCTGGAACATTATTAACAAGGATATGCGTCAAAAAAGTAATATTTACTTTTCAAGCCATTTCAGGCGCTTTTCCTGGGTGTCCAGATTGAACACTCGTACCACAGACGGTAAATGACCATCCTTGCCAGCATGTCCGCTCTCCACCAGTGAGGTACAGACAATCAGTCTTTCATTTCTGTCCTCGCTCGTGGCTTCGTGACATTCCCTCACGAGGGCCGCGCAATGCTTTGCTATCTCACCATTCGGATTATTGTGCACAATGCTCGCTAGCTCTCGAGCCACGGTGACAATATCTGAGTCCATTGTGAGCGCATCGATGACCTGTGAAGAAAATCTTGGGCCTAGATATGCCGACTCCGGGGAGATCGTTCGAACGGCAGATGTAAGCTTGACACCAATCGCCAATTTAAGATGTAAACCGCGGTAGACATTAGGTACGATGACAGATCTGTTTAAATTATATTTATTGCGAGTGATAAGGATAATTTTTGGGAAAAAAGTGTACCTTAGGCTTTGCTGGGCTAGCAGGGGTAAGCTGAAAGCCTCAGGATAGATATGGGCCTCCGGGAACTTGTCTTGGATATGTGCTACTTGAATGGCGTGAACGGGAATTACGACATGATCTTCTTTGATGACGAGTTGTTCGCCAGAGCGAGATGAGACTGCTGCTAACAAAGGTTGCACGAGCTCTTCGAAATTGTTTGTAATTTTAACATTTCCGCGAGGAATTGAGATGAATCGGAGTTGAGGTTGCAGAAGGTCATATTCTCCTGGCAGATAATTCGGAAGCGGTGGAAGGAATCGCCTTGTCTTGTGCATCTAAAAACGCAATGAGATTGTTAAGGTAAAATTTTTGAAGAAATTTGTGAACGCACTGGATGAGTGGGGTGTCCTTCGACAATCGACTGTTCCCAGACAATGCTGGGGTCGTCAAAGGAAGGAGCTGTTGGTGGGAAATTGTAAGAGTACTCTAAAAATTGAATGAGTATTAGACCAGTGAATGCGTTGTCTATATGCCACATGTACCTTGCCATTCCACTGCACTGATGAGTTCTTCTGCAATGTCGGCTTGAATGGCTTCGTCCAGTTTATGGCCTACAGCGAACTTATTCCAAATCGAGATAGCATCCGTCGACACATGCAATGAGCGCTTATCCAGGATGAGGTTTATCGAGACTTTCAGTGAATTGATGATAGCAGAGACGAGAGATATGGTCTGAAGCTAGCATTTTAGAGGACGCCGATATAATGATAGAGCAACTTTTACATCAGATGAATATCCATCCGACGTCGATCCTGCGGCACCGTTCTCAAAGATCGTAGGGATCATGTCGAGAGGGTCCAATAATCCGATTTCTTTTCCAATAAAATCGACACCATCTGCTTTGAATATAGGGGGGTGGTGTAAGGGCACAATGGCGAGAATGCTATCGACGTGAAGCAAAGAGATCTCCACCGGTATGTCGCCTTGCAGAATGATAGCGTATCCACTTGCATTTGAGATCTCTGTTAGAGGTTGGTAGAAAGCGCGCGCGAGCGATTCTGTGACTAGGCAAGATAACAACCGCGACGTAGTGGCAAATTGTGCGCGTTCATGGCTTTTAGAGTTCACGGGACGCGTCGGCACTGGCATATTGTAAGGATCGAGAGTAGGAAGGGGTCGAGTTTAACTGTCGATGGTAGAGATAGTCTATGACCGTCGTATAGCTGGCAGTTCGAGGAAACTCCTGCATTCGGAAGGCCTGAAAGATCGTCAATCGTCAAACATATACAAAGTAGGTCAAGGTGTTTCTCTAACCCAGGCCATTACATTGCTCATGCCACCTCTTCAACTTCGCCCTGTCTTCTGTTCAATGAATTACACGTGGATTTCAAGGACATCTTCAGTAATAAGCTTCAACTCCGCGGTAGAGTGGGCGTTGTACGTGAGGGCGCGCAGGCCGGAAACTACTCTCGGATACGGATCCGTCTTATGGTCAAACTCCGATCCAGACGTTGCTCGGATGTTCTTCCGACAGACCATGCCGCTCTGTGCAGTGGTCACCTAATTATACTCGCAGAAGTCGCACACCGCACCCATTTTATCCTCGGTTTACACCGCCAAATGTACAATACCTAGTGATCACGTTTGTCAATTTTGCTGGGAGCATATATCAATGTACATGACGCGCTGATGTAACCAGCCTCCTACAAGCTGAAAGGTTTGGTGTGGCATTAGCCACTTAGTATGTGTATATATTTAAAGTTTATGTGGTACAAAGGCCAATTTGATAATTTAATTCCATCCACCGACCATGTGCAGAAGCAGCCTGACTGTGGCTGACTTTCACCGTGTTCCCTCAGCTGAACGGCAGATGTACGCATGTGATTCCCGTACAGCGGTTAGGTCTTCCATACACATTATATTCCACATACAGGGCGAAATGTTCAATACATAAAAGTTATAATCTCTAAAATACTGGGAGCACATATCAAAGCCCATGCGTAAGGCGTGGAATAAGCTTCCTCCTATGTAAATCTCCAGCTCTTTAGATTGGCTGGTAATAACATGTACATATGCGATATCTTTGTAGTAGAAAACCTGATCTCAATATTTCATCCCATTCGTTTACTGGGAATAGAACCAGCGCTACTACTGCTGAGATATTTGGTGTTTGTCCAGCTGAACGGCATATGCATGTACATGATAACTATCTAGTAGAAAGTCTGCTTCACAGATTTTTTTTCATCCATTTAATAGATGTAGAACCGGCTTTACTAATATTAAAATGACAGCTATAAACTTGGGGTCAATGCACCCAGCAAAAAGAAATAATTATACATCATATCTACGAAATACTTAATCTATTCTTAACGTTTTTTCCGTTACGTTTTCTAGCTCGAGTGACTTGTCTGATCGACAGGTGTTTGCACATTATCTGGGTATCAAAGCTATTCGGTGGGGGCTGCGGGGGAAGTGGCGCGGGAGAGGGACGCACCTGCGGGCGACAACGTCGCCATTCTGCTGTCGTCAGCGCTCGACTCGTGCTCGCTCACAGGAGGCGGGGATCTTCCGTCAGGAAGAGGTCGAGCGAGGGTTCCTCGTCCTCGTCCTCTTCCTCACCCTCTTCTTCCTCTTCGTCGTCGTCCGCCTTCTCGGTTGCAGACTCCTACGTACCGCATGGAAGCTCTAAGAATGTTATCCGGTCGGAAGAGACGCAGGCACACACACATCGTCGCCGTCCGTCGTCGCGTCGTCCGTGGCCTCCCCGCCGGCCATATTAAGCAGCGGATCGCCCTGCTCGTCGTCCATATCCCCATCTCCGTCCGCGGGACCGCGTCCGCATCATTGTCGTCGTACAGGTCCTCCAGCGTCTCGTCTTCCGAGTCGTACAGCTCGCCGTCGTGCATTCCTGCGGTGGGTCCAAGCAGTGGTAGTGGTGGTAGTGGTTGGAAAAGGAAATCGACGCGGCCGGCTATGCTGGTTCAGGCCACAACTGCTTTTGGCTCCTGACGTCGATCTCGGGCGAAAGCTCAACGCCGCGCTCTCATCGCTCAGTCGAGAGCCCGTCATTGACAAAAAGGTGTGCTCCCTCCTCTGTCCCAGCGCGCGTTCCACGCTGATCCGACAACTGTGCAGGTGCACCCTAAAAGAAATTACATCCGCGTCGCGCAGCTGCGCTCGAAGGTGAAGACGAAAGTCAAGGCTGCGCTCGACGGCGGCGCAGACAAGTCCGTGAAAGAGGTCAAGTACAAGAACGTCGTGCAGAAGGTGCGCTTTGCCTGCCTCCGCCGTCGCTGCCGTCCCTTGCTCAGCGCCGCGAAGTGCGCAGGCAGCAGCTCGAGAGCCAGATTGCCCAGCGCAACCAGATCCGGATGCAGCAGGCAGCCGCTGCTGGGTTTCCCGGCGGGTACATCAACGGCCCTATGTACTACCCCCCAGGCCCTGGCTTCCTGCCGCAGAGTGGCCGTGGCATGATGGACTACGGACACCCAGGAATGATGCCTCCCCGCCCCCGCTACGGCCCCCATGGCCCTGTCGCAGGCATGCCTGTTCCCGGTCACTACGGACAAGCGCCCCCCAGGGCTACCCCATGCCCCAGAGCGGGTACCCCCCGCGCGGTCCCCCTCGCCCACCCGTTGCTCGCGGGCCAGGCTCCTCGCCGATCCACGAAGCTGCACCTCTTCCCCCCGCCAACGGTCCGGGGCCTGCCAATGGTGCTTCTCGCGGCCCAGGTCTTCAGGGCCCCGCTGCTGGACGCGCGCCGCCGCCCGCCGGTGACGCCGTACCTGCTGGCCGTGCGCCGCCGCCTCAGGCAGCCGGTGACTGGTGACTTCAAGCAGGCTGCACCGCTCTTGTCCAGTGCCCTTGAGGTCACCAGCTGCTGTCCCCGCCGTCCTCCCTCCCCCTTCATTCATTTTGTCACCCTCCATTCTTCCCAACGCCGCGATGGCAACCCCTGGTACTCAGACCGCGCCCGCACCCGCGCAGCCTCCGCCACCGTCGAGCGCGCGGATATACACAAGTCATGCAAGGCGGTCGAGGGTCTGTTAGGGATATTCAACGAGTACTGCGAGGCTGTTGGTGCAGTCGGCGCGCTGCAGAAGCGCCTGGTGAAGGCCCTGCGCGAGGCGGCGGGCGCGAAGGGGACTGGGGAGCTTGCTGGTGCGCTGCTTCTGCGTTGTACCGTACAGTTCCAACCGTTGCTGACGAGCTGGGTGTATGCGCGTAGTGAACGCGATGAACACGCGCGCGACGCTGTTCGAGGCACTGGCGGATTTTGATGCCAAGTTTGGGAAGGTGGCTGATCAGGAGTATGATTCGGTCAGCACAGAGGCGAAGAAGTGGTTCAAGAGACTGGCGGTGAGTGAATATGTTTTGTATGGGGAATCGTATTGACGGTGGTTTTTCGCTTTAGAAAGAGGAAGTAAATCACGACGAGAAGATGGCCACCGCAAATGGAAAGGTCAAACACGCAGGTCAGTCGATAAATTTGTCGCGTATTGCCTCTCTCAGCTGACGATCCCGCCTGCACAGTTGGCCGCTGCTTCCCCGATGGAGCGAAAGCAGATGTTTGGAGAGGTCTGATCGTCAGTAGACTGACAAGAAGCAATGCGTAAAAATGCGCTCACGGAAAGGCACCACGGCGGTGTTTTCTCGTTCACCCACAGCCGGCCGATGCCCTTCCTGCTCGTCTGCACGCGCCGGTTCCAGATAATAAACTGTCCGTCGGTGAACGTGGTCATCAGGAGATCAGGCAAGAACAGTCCTTTTTCTTTTACTTGATGTATATTTGCTTCGAACACGATGGGGGTCCATTGATATTTACATTAATGCACAAAAAACCATAGCTAGTTTTGCTGAGACATATAACGCCAAGCGCGCAAATCGAGACCCGTTAAGAAATTAGCTTGAAAGAATACACCGTTAGATAGAGACTAATTAATGGCTAAGGTAGACAGACTTACGCGAGCCTCTTCAAATCTTTGGGGAGAGCCGGGACAAGAGCACCACTGCTTTCGAGAGAAATGGTGTAAAGAAAAGGCTGTGGACTATCAGTCGACTGAACGATTGAAGGTGGGCTACGTACATTTCCTGGAACACCTGGAAATAATGTTTGCATGTTCAAGATTGCGTGAACAAAGCCAACTTTTTCTTGCATGTGTTCTGGCCAGTGAGGGTCAGCAACAGTCACAAGGACCAGAGTGCCAATGGGGATCCTGCAGGAAGATAAGGCAATTGTTGGCAATAAAAAGAGGGACATACATACATTTTATATGTGAGAGTATTTGTTTAAAGTTGTAGAGAAAGCTAGTTGAGAGAGAAGTTGTAGAGGAAGCTGGTTGATGATAGAGAGAAGTTCTGGTTGATGATAGAGAGAGGTGAGAGCGATTAAGTGATCATAGGCCATTTTCATACTCAGCAAGTTTTCTCGCGCCAGTCCTCGACGTCGACGATTCAGACTCAACGACAGCCCCACACGCGCCGCAATCGCGGATGGGCTACAGTGAGCCCCGAGACAGGCCGTCCAGCCTCGTTGAACACGGTGCTGTACAACAGAATCACCGCTGGCGCGCAAGACAACGTCAAGACGTGTCTGGCGTATACCGCGGCGTGAGTCGCGTGAGGCTTCTTAGGCGTTCGGCAGGGCGTTCGGGTGGACGATGAGGAGCACTTCGGTTTCCCGAAGCTTAAGCTCGTTGGCGGTGAGTCGAGTTTTGCGCGGTGGGGCTCTGTCTCGGCGAGAATGCTGATGGATTGCACGCAGGGGCGGGGCAGTTATGCGTGAGTGAGGGCTTGATGAGCAGTGGAGAGGGCATTGGCCAGGCTGAAGGTGACGAAGGCAGAGGCAGCGCAGCTAAGACAGTCCTCGACAGCATGCGTGTGTAGAAATGCGTGAACAGGACATCGACACCGCCGCGTACGTACTGCATGCACACAAAGCACCCGCTCAGCACATGAACGATAACAAATGATATGAACCGTACCAAGCACCAAACCGGTCCACCTCCCCTCTTCCCCACCTCACACGATGTCGGCCACTTCGTCTCTCCCTGCCACCAAATTCATACACGTAGGACACCCGGGGAGACCTTATTCTCTCAAAAACATCGCCAGAGGTATGTCTGAGCCCCAATCGAGACTCAAAATCTCGTTCATTCCCCCGTCAGACAGGAGATAGCCGAGGTATCTACCTCCCCGAATACATCGAACCCGTATCTCACACAGACGTACGTGCTGTCCGATTCCTTTGCACGCGAGGTCGGAGGCTTCTTTGTCAAAATCGTCTACTTCGGTGGGTGACCCTCCTCATCTTCCCTCATCGCCGCCTAGCAACGCTTCGAGACGGACGACGGTATGGAGATCATGGCGACGGGTGGCGGCGCGGACTGCTTCTACGAGCTCTCCCGCGACGGAATGCATGTCGACGTGTTCCGTGAGGATGAATTGGTGTACCTCATCAAGGCCCTCAGGTAGACTTGAAGGAAGGATAGAAGGTGCTCCTTGTTTCGATTGTCGACATGGGGGCTGGCTTGGTTTAGCGCCTTCGGCTTTTTGATTTTTTGCAAGCAGGGTTCCGATGTTGACATTATTTTTAGCGCTCATTTCAACCCATGAGCATTCCATCCCCTTGGACAGGATGATCATTGACACCTCTCTGACCCTGCCATCGGCCCCGGCCCCTCGAATTCACTCAACCCATCCTACGGCGCTGGTCCAGCATTAAGGGCAGGCGAGCTCATGGATCGCGCGGCGCTGAGCTGGCGTTTGTGGGTCAAATAGGAGTTCGCGCCGGAGGAAGACATACCACTGGCGACCAGCAGTGTGTGCATAAGGTGAAGACGTGCCTGCCTCTCAGTGCCGCCGTCTGGTGGGAGGCACGCCCACGGCGCTGGAAGGTTGTCTTGGGCCAGCAGAACCATCGCGCGTGCTGCTCAACATGATTGAAATCAATGACATAGGCGGCGGCACACCAAGACCCCCCTTGTGAGCTCGCCGTATGGGCATTGGGAAGATCTTCGGCATGCGATACCGGCATAGGGAATTTGCCAGCTACGATATAAGGATTGAGCAATATGATTATTGGCCGCAAATATGAGGGCTCACCCTTAGAAAGACCGGGTCCGAGAAGACGAGGAATTTGCTTGATGAGGACCTCAGAGGCGAGGAAAGCGCCGTACTTATTAGAGAGTTTTTTTGACAAGCTTCTTGTTTTTTTTCAGCCTGAAAGCGCAACTGTAAATAACGTTCTAGACTGATAAGATGTATAGAACGTACTTCTTCAGATCGTCAACGGACATGTATTCGAGCTCAATTTGCTTGGCACGATCAATGTCGGCGGCATCTACGAGAACGCAAACAGACATGCGGGGACACGGAACACTCGGAAGCCTATTACAACAGTCAAAAGGGAAGTCCGATGGAATGAAGATTATCGAACGCACTTGACAGTGCCGGAGAAACACTTATCTCTCTGAGGGTCGTAGTTCTTCAAGCCGATTTGCAGTTTGATGGTCTCAACGAAGTTACGCTTTTTCTCGCCGTTGGCTTCAACAAAGACTTCCTCGATGGAGCCCCACGCTTGACACTGAAAGTTTGCTAGCACTGATGAATTTACGAGATTTTAGAACAGTGGCATGGCACAGAGAATTTATTTATGAACCTCACTTTTGAAGGAGGTGACGGTGGTAGTCGCTTCCAATTTCTTTGGCTCTAAACCAGAGTCAATTCCTACGGCGGCGACAGAACAGGCAATCAAGACCCAAGATCACAGGACGGCAAGGGCGAGTGCTTCAGAGTGTTCTTCAATGGATAAGGCGAGAACTTCCTGAGTAACTAATCCTGAGGCAATTGGGCGATCTTAAACGGTAAGGATGGGGGTAGGAACATCTAGGATGCGACGAGGAAGAGAGTGTCGGGTCGCAAAACGTTCGGAAATGCAGGATTGAGAGGCGCCGCAGTCGATAAGGCGTTGACGCGGATAGTTTTGTGGCTTGGGAAGCGAAGAGTCACATATATCAAGAAATAGTTGGCGGAGTCGCAGGAGGAGGCGAGGATGTCGCGAGGAATGGGGAGGTCGGGACTTGGTCGGGACGAGGATACTACACTTTCCGCTGTGACTGATGACTGGCTTACGTCATAACACAGTCGTTACGCTGGAAGTGCTCCAAGTCACCACGATAATGCCAATTATCTGAACCGCTTTCTTCTTCAAAACTAGTAATCCAGCACAATCTTTTAATTTTCAGGCCACACTCCCTTGGAAGTTTGATCACTTTTGACCGGAATTGCATCTTTGAAATGACCGTAGAGGGCTTCCTTTCATGAAGCACTTCCGAGTCACGTATGTACACATATGCACGTATCAATTTTTTCAACTCTGATGAATAATCCAGTATGTTGTTAAACTTACGAGCCAAGGCGGTTACAAATGATATAATAGCCACTGCTTCATGGCCTTAAATTGGTGGACCGGTCATGCATCACAATTCATTCGGGAAGTTTTACAGCGTTATGTACTCGTAACAATTCCATTTTTGAGTAGGGAACTATAGTTACTAATATGATCCTCAAGTCTTTCATCCAATGCGCACAGCTACAGAGAAAACCAGTTATTTGACTTGAAGGTGGAGTTCACCGAGAGTCATATCAAAATTGCACAATATTTCCTTGACTTTCTTGGAGTTCTGGAGTATACATTGAAGAAGGTATCATAATGGTCAATCCTCCTGTTTCCAAGATGAATCTACTGTGAGTCGTGACATTTCGTCAGGGAGCTCAGAGTCGACTTGCCCACGGGGACGAATAGAGGCCGTTATATTGCAGATGCAGAAACCTTTTGAGTGGAGAGTAAGAAATTACTCGACCAGTGTGCAGAGAGAACTTACTGAGAAAAGCCTGCACCAGGCTTCAACTTTGGGATATAAGGGACAATTCTCAGGCAGATTAGCGGTAAAATAAAGAAGTAAGTCCAGCATTTGACTGCGCTGCTGCCAGAACCGGCGATAAAGGTATCGGGACTGAATCCATTTAGGCGCATACTTGTCGTCTTCTTTGCCGATAAATCTATCAATGACGACGATCGGGCTGTGGATATAGTATGCCGAGAACCCCGAGCTCGCAGGGACACGAAGACGGAGAGTGAGGGCGAATTCGCTATGGTCCTCGAACAGTTGTTTGACGAGCTCCTGGGGGAATTGTTTAATCACCAAATCCCAGGTAAGTCTGAGCTTTCACGTACCTTATGATTCACACTGAGGATGCATTCTACTTTGTCTTGCCAAAGTAGGTATTCGAGATCTCGATTAGGTGCAAGTGCGTCGCCCACGGGAGGGCAGACATAGTGCTTTGCATGATTAATCCAATTGTCGATCGTGACAGAATGCGCAGACTGAGGCATATTGCGGTGGAAATTAGGCGTGAAGATGTGTCTTTGCACCGCCAGGGTTATAGCAAAGTCAGAGTCATTCTGAGGCGGAGTCATTATTTTTCAGAGTCATATTATCTCTTCCGGCGCAGGGTCGCATCCCGAGGATATCTTCTATGTCAGCATCTCTGTTGGGCGGTGTTCTATTAATTAGCGTTTCACAATGAAAAATATGAGTACAGCCCTCCCTTTTCAGCTACTTTGTGTTCAACATACAGCCTGGGTGTATTCGCAGCCTTGAATACATTGCTATAGCTGTCTGCCCTCATGTAGATGTGGGCCACACCGGGAAACACTTGACTTATTTTCGCTCGCGTACGATGATGAATTCAGTCTCTTTCCATTGTAGAATATACGTTACAGATAATGGAGAGAATGTGAGCCAAAACTATTCAACGGTGTTTGGTGGCAATGGGCTCAAAAAAATGATGCCATGCGGGACTGTTCTGCGTGCACACGTTTTGCTTGTGTGCTAAAATATGTCAGATCAAAGGCGGTACATCCGCCTGTTTTGTAATCTAGCCAGAGGAATTGAACAAAGAGTGTTACGCAAGGGACTCTGATAATGATATAAACTGACCTGTGGCAGCAGATGACCAACGACCAGATGATTCCCAACCAACCCGCCATTCAATCCTATACTTCGACTGATTTTCGAGCTCAAGAGACTCGGACTCTTGTTCTAGACCCTCCGCCCACATTTTATGAACCTCATTATCAAAAGCCATGACATTATTGATCTGGGAGGTGAGCAATCCCAATGAGCAATGGGTGGCACCTTGAAGACTTTTTTGCTCAGCTCTCGTCTTGTAGCATATCATCGCTCTTCCAATTTGAGTCAAAAAGCGAGAAGGGAGATCTTCGACGACAGAATCTTCAGGTCCGTGAACAATGCAACACTCACGAACCCATCGGAAGAGATGTAGAGCGGCGCCACGAGTGTAACAAATGGCCAATCGCTCATTCGTTGGAATCCCGTTAATGTCGTACATCGTTATTAGCCGCTTCTCATCTTCTGTGAGTGGCTGAGCGTGTTGACTACCAGAGGTGGCGTATGTTCGAAAATCCAGGACATTCCCTAGAATGACCAGAACACACAATGATAGCAGACTCATTAAACCATTGATTTGATTTAAGTTCGGGAGGTGCACCCAGGCAGAATCTGCAGGGTATAAATTTGTTAGAGTGATGGGAGGTAAAAGGGATTCATACCTTCAGTAGATATCTTCTTGTCCATCAAACCGTGCAAGTAGAACACGAGGATCCGACGCAGGAGCTGACGAGAGGCCAGATGAGTTGTGTTAGTCAGAAAATGATCCAGCATGAATGAGTGGATAACTCCTGAGAGTGTCTGGTGCATTGTCAAGGTGGAATAGAAGTGTCCACCATAGCAGATGGAATTTTCCATTCCAAACACAAAATGGGGGGTGTTTGGTAGCATATAGCTAAGTAAATACTGAGCAAGTAAACAAGGGAAAAAATTAAACAACGCACATGCGATCCCCAGGTCGAAGAGCAACTATTTCAAAATCGTACCGCGCACAATCGCCAATCTCATTGAGACAAAAACCATCGTCAACGTAGAAATTAATGGAAGATTTCTCGAAGCCAGGACGCTCCCGCAGAACGCCCCACGCCTTTGCGCCGACGCCTACCATATTCTCAGTATGGAATCCATCGGGATCTATGTGTAAAAATGTCATCGTGTTCCGCAGGCCTGCAAGGCCCCATCGAACGTCGCCAGTAGGGTAGAGCGCCGAAGGGTCAAATATGTGTAATCCGCGAGTGACATCCCAGGCGGCCATATCTGTTGCGTAATCGTTTCGTTCACGGCTTCCATCCCACAGAGGGAAATCTAAAGCATTCAAAATTTTGCTGGTGTCCGTATCTTCAGCGTTATCCAGTAAATCCTGTACAACACCACTGAGAACTGAAGGTACACAAGGCTGGTTATCATCGCCAGAGGTAGACAAGGACGAGAAATCTATATTGGCCCCATTAGCAATGGAGAAGAAGCAGCACAGCCATATACTGACCAGTGATAGAAATCTGCGTTGACATGCTACCGGTGAGTGTCCTTAAGCCGTGACTATCAAATTTCAGGTTTACGTCGCGAGGACAGCCAGTAACGACAATGTTCTTCTGAGAAAACATCTGCTGAATGGCATCTGCGTCCATTGTTATAAATGTTTTATATGTGATGACATCCAGGATAGACGTCGCGGGATCGGTAAATCTGCGAGGCATGCCTTCAAAGTAATCAGTGCTGGCATGATCAAAAAATTGCTTGATTCGCCCGAGGAAGTGTGGATACTATTGAATTTGGGTCAGAAATCTTACAGGAGAACGAACGGCGTGAACTAACGTGTGCTTTTATTTTGAAAGACATCTGTTCTCCACAAGCGTCGAAAGCACGCAGATCGAACGTGCTTTCGGTTTTAATTGGGCCTACGTCACGGGCAAAAGATATATTTTCTTTTTCGACCTGCAGATAAGAAGTGAGCGCAGAAAGATGTCAACTATAAACAGAAACGCACATATTCCTTCATCATAGGTGGTTCGAATAGTGAATACATTGCGTCAATATCTATAGGATTGCTAGCCGAATTTCCTTTCTCGCGCAACATGGGGTCCAACAATGACTTCAGCCGAGCCTTTGATTGCTGTTTCAATGATGTACGCGCTCTTTTGCGGCGCGGCCGTTGTGACGAAACCTTTGATATATTTGGTTTTCTGGCCACGCTCCTATCCGAGACTGTATGATATAATCGGTGAGTACAGCCAACATGATAACAATGAACGGAAGAACACTTACTGCGTTTTTGGCTTCCGGTAGGGCCCTTATTTTCCTCTGACCTGGATTCGCTTTCGTCGTCATCGATCTTGCGCTTGCGGCTTCCGGAAGTCTCTCCGTTTACTTCGGACTCGCTTTCGCTTTCGACGTCATTCATGTTTGTTTTGTATCCATTGGTAGGGCTTTCAGATTCCTCTGACTCAGATTCACTATCAATGCCGGCCGCCTTGCGCTTGTGACTACTGGTAGAGCTTTCGCTTGCCTCTGCGGAAGATTCATTGGCTATGTCAATCCTCTGGGGCATGCGACGTCCAGCACTGGCGGTAGTTTCCTCGGATTCGGAATTGGTATCGACGTCATCAATCTTGTGTTTCCTGCTTCCAGAAGGTCCGTTCTCATGTCCAGCATCCGTGAAGTTATGCTGAGATATGTCGTGTTTAGATAGATGATGCAGCTCAAAAGAATATTGAGTACTATTGCGGACAGCGACCGCCATAGGGTCGACAGTGTTATGACCCATTTGATTTGAGGAAGTCAAGGATTGAGCCACACTGTTAGACCCATCCCGCATTGCAGTATCCGTTTCGCAGTTACGCTGATCAGTATCTTCGGCAGAGAGAAGCAAAGCAGGAGGCTCCTGCGGGTCACTCGCAGGGGAGGAGGGACTTGTAGAAGGAGTGAGCGCAGTCAGAGGAGAAGAACACCGAGAAAGACAAGTTCCAGAAATGTCACCGTCCGCGACCATGGGGATAGGGTTTTCGATCGTTTTAGATTCACCAAAATGAGGAGAAGACTGTACGCAGCTTGTGACGGGAGGTGGTAATGAAGATACTGCATGGGACACTGCATTGTCAAGGGGTACATTGTCTGTCTCAGAAAGACTGTGGCCCTGATTAAGAATCGTGCGGGAGAGATCTGTGCACAAGTTAACTAATGTTGCCTAAAATCCGCCGTAAATAATTTACCGTTCGAAAGGGTAAACCAAGACCTCTCCGTAGGCGAACACGACATATACTCCTCTTCTTTCCCACAAATATGCGAAGCCAATTCAATAATGATATCTTTGATATGTAATGGCCGCTCAGCGATCGCAAAGATGGCGTCCCATATTAGGTTTTCGAGTTTGAGGAGTACAGGCGGCTTGTAGGGGCCAAGCTTGTGTGAAACTTCAATAATGCACCGACGATGGAATGACTGCTTGACAATCCGGAATGGGAAAAGTAGATATATTGGTGAAATGAATAGAGCCAAGTGCAGTGGAGCGCAGAGACTTGCGTGTCCCGAGCTTCCCCCGGAAGGACCAAAATTGTGATGCTTGAATAGAGTGGCCGTAACTTCGGCGTACTCATACTGGGAAACTTCATCAGCGAATTTACTTTTGGAATGATATCAGTATTATAGTGCGATACCAGTAAAAGAAACACAAACATATGAACGTTCTTCTGTTCCCCCGGTAGATTTGGTATCACTCCTTCGGGAAATATTCCCATGTTGAATGCGTATATGTGCAAAGCGGCATAAAGAAGGTTGTTCTCGATATTCACATACTGAGATTTCAGTTCACTGCGGATCAGGAGATGCATGAGTATGAGAAGGCGGCTCGAGCCATCAGGGATTTCGGGCTGTGGACAGGCTGACGTGTTCTTATCGACTGTTGCTCGAAAGGTACTGAGAATGGTCGGCCAATCCTGGAGCCGGTCAAAACCCTGAACAGAAGGCGTGAGATTGGGGAATCAGAGAAAAACAGTGAACAAACTTGGGGAATATTACGGATATTTGTAGAGGGGGGGAGAGATAAGTCGTTCAATGCTGTCGACTTCAAAACTGGAAAGCCGATATTTTCTCGGAGGACTAGAAGCTCCACGAATCGATAACCGGCTAGAATGTTACAGAGTTTCTGATAGTCAAACACAGATAGAGATTGCTCTGGAGTCGAAACAACGGTCACTAATTGGAAGGGTGTTTGGCTGTACTCCAAGCCAATAGCAAGGACTCTTAAGAAATCCTGGAAACGTGAGTCACCGTTAACTTTCAGCACATTTGTTTCAAATGCGTGCCACGATAACAAGAAATTCTAGGGGAATGAACTTAGAGAAAACTGGATAGTAGAGAAGAGAGGTGATAGAACCTTGTTACGCATTCTTTGAGCAACTTCGCCGAAGTCTTGAGGATCCGTGACTATACCGTCCCATGTCCAAGAGAAGGATTTAAGAACGCTGGAGAAAGCGCGACGCAGGTGTGTAGCTGCAGAAAATGTCGATAAGCATACCGTAGTAAGTTATGCGAAGACTGACGTGTGGACGGGACATAGTGTGCGCGTAGAGATGTCAACGGCAGACTCGGAGGCATATGTTGGAGCGAGAAACTTGGGAAGCTGATTGGGAGCCGATGATGACTAACACCTCCTGGGGAGCAGGTTTGTGTCAGCATTTCGGGCCGCTTAACCGCCACATCGACAAATCACGACTCGGACTTTGCTCGGACTCGGGACTTGACTGAGACCGCGTTCGACACTGAGTCCAGTTCACGAACATGGGAAAAGGACGCAAGCCAAACAACGCGTTACCTGACTGTGAGTGATCCAGTCCCGTCTGCGTATTTCATTCTTATTGGATATCAAATTCAGTTGTGTACTTATCGGACGACGGAAAAAGAGTTTGTTGTAATATTTGCGGATCAATGCGCGCTGGAAAAACTGAGGAAGTCACCTGGATAAAGAAAGAAAGCTTGCCTTATCATCTGAAGTCAGACCTTCACGCCCGCGCCGTAATTGCTCAGCGAGAAAGCCTGTCAATCCAAGCTGCTAGAGAACGGTCCCAACGAGAAGAAATCGCCATGGAACAGCAACTGGATTTCATCATCTTAACTCGGACTGGCGGAAATAAAAACAAGATTACGGAACCAACGCGGCCCCTTAGGAAAAGTGAAGAAGAAAAGGATATGTGGGACGACTTTCTATGTGGAAATGAGTCTTTCAATGCCGGAATAGATTCCAACGCCGCTACAGTTGAACAAAGGAAACGGCTAGAGAAAGAGGCTAACGACTTTGATATCTGGCACGTCGAAGATTTTCTACCGGAAGAAGATACGACGTCCGGTGAATTTCTATTAGATGAATTAGAGCAAGACGACATCCTCATGGAATTGTTGGGGAACGCAAGTAGGCTTATTTCATCGACATTGTCAATGGCATGACACTTATGAAATTTCCGAACAGACTTAAATAGATCTGATGCAACTGATATACTTGAGGAGGGAGCAGTGCCGAGAGCTAGGCCCAAGATGTCTGATGAATGGGCTCCTTATGAGTCAAAAATGGTGAGGCATCAGCGTTTCCACATCACTGTGATTATTGAATATCACATTTTCCTTGCAGATGTTCCTTCTCGACACGCTGGACAATCTTCCACGGATGAGAGTTTCGAATGCACAAATGAAAGTATTTAAAGCGGCTGGAATCCCGACCATCAAACACGAATCTCCCAAGGGCAATATCTATTTTACGAATGATCCACGCACTCTGGTCGCGATGGTACGCGAAATCATTTTTACAAAATTACATTGGAAATTTAGCCATTCTCTAGGATTGGGCCAACCCCTCCGTGTGCGATCATATACACCGGTATCCAGTGATTCCACCGGACAGGGTTATTTCAGAAGTTTATCACGCACGCAAATGGCATAAGGATGTTGACCGGCATACCCTTAGCCCCATGTATGATTCAGGGACACACCATTACTACATAGACGAGTTAGCTCGCCTCAAGACTGGAAATTTTATCGTTCCTATGCGATGGCTGGAGGATACAGATGGTAATGTCTTTGCAGACGCATTTCCTGTGACTTTTGATGCGCAAGTATGATACTCCGTCTTTCTTTAAATGTGAACAGGGAACTAAAAACTTTAGTCTTTTGCTAGTGTTGTTGATGACGGTTCAATCCTAATAAAAGCATCCGATTTGCAGGACAATTTCATTGATTTGGTAGACTTGAACCTACTTCCTGTCTGGAGCAGTACGTTCTATTTATATGCGTATGTTTCATTGTGAAGCCTAATGGAAACAGGTCAGACGATTGAGGCTGGACATCCGAGCCGTATGCCTAACTCAAATCGCGCTCTCGCTGAAGGCGATCCCCTCTACACAAGTTGGATAGACGTATTTGGCGATGACGTATCTGGAAACCGTTCGAAAAGCTGGAACAAACATAATAATACTTACATTAGTCACAGAAACTTGCCCCGAAAATTTCTTCAGCAGGAATTTCACACTCATTTTGTGTCAACTTCACAAGATGCTAGCATTCCTGAACAATTCCATGGTATAAAACAGATAATCGAGTATGGGCAAATTTTATAATCAATGTGATTCGAGGACTCAATTGGTGTTAGGTCAACGCATAAAAAACCGGTCAAGGTCCGCCACGGCACGTCGGGAGCAACGGTCCGTTTCAAGATTTACGTTAACTGTGGCCCGGGGGATAATCCTGCCCAGAGCGAACTGTGCGGCCATATTGGTGGTACTGGGTTTCATAGTATGTTTGAGGTGCGTCATCATAATTTTGCACTGACGGGACTTACAAGAATTTTCTAGTCTGCTGCTCCTCGGTCTAGTGAAAACACCCTGCGCCTTATCAAGAATCAGGTTGAACTCGCGTGTTTAGGCGTTGCACAGAATGTACACATTGAACAAACAAAAACAGGCACCAAAGATGCTTACACGCAATATTGGATTGACAACCTCATAGACCGCGCACGAAAATTGCGCAAGGACTGCCCTGAACGAACGATAACTGAAGTACAGAATGAGTTACTCATCTGGGTGTATGAACATGAAAAGCATATTCACAACCCATTTTTGACATTGGACGGTGAGTTTTATGTGACGCTTTCACAGTGCATTTAAATGAATTAATTTGACAGGGTTCGATCCGGCTGTTGATACACCAGTCGAAATTCTTCACACAATTCTTCTGGGCATTGTCAAATATCTGTGGCATGGGTCACATACACCATGGACACCAAATCAAAAGCGAATATATTCTGCTCGCTTACAATCAACCCACAGATCAGGCCTGTCCATGCATCACATCCGTGCCAACTATATTATGCAGTACGCTAACTCTCTGATCGGACGACAGTTTAAAGCTATTGCTCAGGTAAATGTATTTCACGTCTACGATCTTGTAGATTCCACGCAGTTCCTCCTTACCAAAGCTGTGGGGGAGCTTGCAGCAATGTTATGGATCCCGGAAATAAGGGACATGGATCAATATTTGGTATGTTTATCATGCTAATATCTTATTCATTTGCTCAATGTTCGCAGTCTGACATCGAAGTCGCCGTTGGAAATGTACTTGACCTATTCGCGCTAATCGACCCATCAAAAATGATCTCTAAGATCAAATTGCACCTCCTTGTGCACTTGAAGTCCGATATCCTCCGCTTTGGACCTCTTGTAGGCCTTTCTACCGAGGCCTTTGAATGTTTTAATGGCATTTTTCGATTTTGCTCCGTATACTCCAATCATCTGGCCCCCAGTCGGGACATAGCCTTCCAGTTGGCCAGTCAAGAGGCCTTGAAACATCGTCTCACCGGTGGCTGGTGGCCGACAGCGGACGGGCGATGGAATAGGCCGGGACCCTCTCTTCGCAACTACATTCATGGCCATCCGACACTTCAGGCGCTTTTAGGCTGGATAAAGACAGAACAACTTATTAATGGTAGGTGCTTGTTTTTACTGTAGATATTATTCAAATATGGTATTCAGGATCTTTTAAACTGGAGCCACTCAAGAGAGACAAAGATCAGAAAGTTGAGAAACGACGGTACATCCCCTGGTCCCTGACTCAGAGCGGCATGTCTATAAACCACCTATCCGAAGATGCCGGTTCGAAATGGACACCTTGCAGGTACGCTGTTGCCCGTTCGGGAGACAAGTGCTTTGTGGGATCGTGGATTTTTGCTACACCCTCAAAGGTCAGTTGATCATGATCACCGTTTCTCCAATTTTCATCTTTTCAAAAAAAAATTAGGACAATGAAATTCTTACCGGTAGAATTGTGGAAATTCTAGCAAATGATACCAGTAGCCGTGCTATTATTGCACTGGACGTCTTCCAAATACTTTCTTCTCGGCACTTAATATTCGGAATGCCGATGCTGGCTCGACGCTGTGAAGAACGGAGGCTAACTGTCATTTCGTCAAATGTACGTCCCTCTCTTTACCCCCAAAGGACATGGCTTTCATTTTGAAACTATTCAGGCCATAGAATTTCTATACAACGTGCAGCATGATTGCCCTCATGCAAAATGTGTTGCCTCCGGGAAGCAACCGCTGATGCAGGAACGCCTAGAATCGGGTCTCTTAGCAGACTGTATTGAACACCAGCGGATTGATCGCTTTGTTATCAACACTCACGCATTTCACAATGCGCACTTGCTCCGCGCAACGTTGCCACGCTCTCTTCTTGCTCCCATCCCACTTCACCAGAATCGAGAGGCAAAACATCACGAAATTGCGGGCAGCCTTCGAGTAATCCAGGAGAGCAAGCGAAGAGCAACGAAAGCCCGTTCTGAGCAGAAGAAGCTGGCACTAAACGATGCCGGACAAATGACATCTGAACCCAAGAAGCGAACAAGGGTGGAATATGAAATGGGGCAGGAGGGATTGGATCATAGTGGAACATGAAGTCGATACACAGTCAAAGTGCTGACCGTATTGTATCACGAAGTCTTCATAATTAATTGTAGCTCGATCGTGGAATCAAGTGGTTTTCCTTATATTTGATTTATTCTCTGGCAGTCTATTTCGGGCAGTTTATTCGTGGCGCTGGATGCTCTCTATTTGCAAAACAAGTGCATAGTGCGATGCTGGTAAGTCGAAAAAGGACGATATATGAGTTGTATATGAGTATCGTCGTCGTATTTAAATTACTTTAATTTATTAAAAAGAATTCACTTAACATGTTCCGATTTAACATGTCAAACGCAAGTCAAACGTAATAATAACTTCCTTGCGGCGACCCTGCTATCGATCAACGTATAAACAGTGGGATTTACCCAGACCACTGGCAGGACAAGTACACCCTCGCTGCCATTTTTCCGTTCCAGCCACAAACCAGCCATGGACTCATCCCCAGATCAAAACAGTCACGGTCATATACTTGATATTACTGCCGATTTTCCGGTGACAGTGGCCACACCGTCAACACCGCCCTCAAAGTTCATTCAAGAGACATTTCTGGATAGATCGCCTTCATCTGATGCCTCCAACCAATCCTCAACACTATCGAACTCAGAGTCATTGACCTCATCTGAATCCACATTGATCGGGTCGCCTTTCAAGAAGTCTCGGAAGGCAATTATGTCAGCCGTATCAACCTCTCCAACTGCCACTCCCACTGTGACGATACATCCGAGTCCCGAGTGCTCGACCCCACCTGCTATGGCAGACGAGCTCGACAAAATATCGGAGGCTATCGTCGCAGCGGTACCAGGCCTGACAACGGAACAGGTGGAACGAGTGACCAATTTCTTCATCGAGACACACCAAGTCGGGATCGAGACACAGCAAGCCGGGGCTTCATCGATTCAGGCGGAACTCAATGCCCTCCGTGAAGAAATTGTGAAGGAGCGCCTGGACAAGACTTCGGTCATTCAAGCCCTCCGCGAAGAAATTGCCGAGGAGCGCCAGGACAAGACTTCGGTCATTCAAGAGTTCGCTGAGTACAGAACTAGGGCAGAAGCTCATGCCAAGAAGTTACAGGGAAGTGTGGATGAGCTCACAATTTTGCATAAACAAACTGCCGCCAATGCCTCTGCAGCTCTCGTGGCCGCGCGCGCTGACGACAAGGTCATAAACGATGCAAAGCTCGAGGCCGCGCGCGTTGCCGATAAGGCCCTAGCCGATGCGAAGTTTGCTCAACTGGAAATGCGGCTCTTAGCTCACGAAGAGCGTGCTGAAAAGCAGAGGGCTCAGGATAAGGCAGAAAGGGATCAGGAAAAGGCCATTCGCGATGCACAGATTGCTAAAATAGTAGAAGAAAGTCAATTATTCTCCGATGAATTAGTTGATTTGCGAGATTGGAATGTGTCCCAGGCGAGTTGTTTTTGGTGATTTCTGATATTTCTCTCTGGACTGACCGCATTTGAATTTGTAGGACGCAGAGGCCTGGGCTCGACTTCAAGGTAGAAAAATCCTAGACGACGTCCTGAAATTTCTATGGGCGAAGTCCCAGAATTCGAATCCGTTCAATCCGCCGGCAAGCGGTTCCTTTTCTCTACGTAAAGAACTTGAGGACGGAAGCCCTGGTTTCAAGAAACCTCATGAACCATCTGAGGAAGAGATCAAAAATGACTACAAATATCGAAGAGAGAGAATGGATCAGTACGTCCTTCGTGGTATGCAAGACAAAACTGGAGTCGTTCCCCCTGAAGGCAGCAAGAATGATATACAGAAGGCACTGACACTGATCTATGATTGCCCTGAAGCTATGGATGCTTTATGCATGAGGAACCACCCCATCCGTACAGAAGGGAATTACGTGGCCCATAGTGTCATATCGATAGAACACTTGTATCAGCAACTGTTGGAACAGGTCGCTCCTTTTACTCCTTCGGCACACAGTGCAATTTTGGTTCTCGCCGAATTCTTGGTATGTGTGTCGACTCAGCGATTGCACCCACCAAAGACTGCCTCTTCGACTACTTCTCCGACAACTCCTCCGCAACCTTCAGATCCTTCTCCGACAACTCCTCCGCAAACTTCAGATCCTTCTCCAATGCCTTTGACTACTGTCCCGCAGCCTTCGACTTCGACGACTTCCCCACAGCCTTCAAGTGTGGCTATGTCATCCTCGACTCCTCTGCAGCTTCCGCAGGTAGCTCCGCAGTCGTCAAACCCGTCGAACCAGCCTTTGCAGCAGCCCAATACTTCCCGGAAGCCGTCCAAAAAGGCTTCAAGGAAAAATGCGGCTCGCGCCAATGCCCGAAGATGAACCGCAAATTTTTAGACATCGCCTCGGGGGAGATAAGTCACTTTCGTCGATATACCGCTCGCCTTTTTTTACGACGCCTTCTTCGCATATTTGACATTTGCATATAGAGAATAAGCTTGACATTATGTCTTTTACGTTGGGTGTATTTTTTGATCTTTCTGTTTGCCAGGTGCTATACAGTTATTCCACAATGTATAATGATGGCATGAATATTCATGCACTTTTGAACAAAGATACCCCAATCAAGTTCCCTGCGGGGCCATCACTGAGAGACCCAAGGGAGTTTTCTAAGAGGCCGTCGCCGAGATTCGGTGCCGAAGCTTGTATAGTTCAACGTCACCGAGAGATGGATAGTGAGCCGAGCCTTTCATAACCTAAGAGAATCTTAAATTCCTCGCAATCTCACAGTGTACAAACTTATAGATTCGCCTATTTCAATCAAATACTGTTGCTCACTTTGCAAGGCAAATAATTTGTGTACAGGGATTCAAGATGCCTGCCTGTGTACCTAGAAATGTGAGTCAAAATATACCTGTTGGCAAGTAATAAGGGTCGCTCTGATTGTCTTGAGTCATACCTAATTTTGAGTCATCCACGAAACACATATATATAATGGTTAGTGGCTCTGGTATATCTCGTTGCATCAGATGGCCTCTAACACCCCGGCACCTGCAGTCCCTACGGTACTTTCCCAAAATCAAACCTCCTCCTCTCGTCGCCCACTTCAGAGGGAAGGTGCTCAATACTTCCTCACAAGGGCAGAACAAGCATTGGCGGATGCTATGATGAGATCAAGTCCACCTCCAGAACAGTTGCTTGGCAAGCGAGGGCGGGCTGACGATCATCCAGGTGACGGTGAAGGTGACGAGGATTCCGAGCCCGAAGATGGATCTTCGACGACACCCCTACAACCATCAACACCTTCCATCAGCAATGTCGTTGCTGTGGCCCTGCGCTATGCGTCCAAAAAGAAGCTTCGTCCTGACCAGCGTGACGAAGTCGAAGCTTTCTTCTCGGTCAGTGCTTAGTTCAGGTTTCAAGTGCTTCTGTCTAACACACTCAATATAGGACACTGTTCTTATCCGGCAGGCCAAATTATTCATTGGCATGATGTCCCTTGAAAATAAAGTAGACGCCTTCCGATCCGCAACACCGCCATATCAATTATCTGAGGAACTGAAAGTATGTGAACCATTTTTCTATTGCTTACGCCACTCATTCTACCCAAGGTGAACATCACGAACTATGGATTAGCCGTCATGCTCTCGGTGAACATCAGTGCATACAAGGGCGGCGTCCCGCGCAATCATGTCCTTGTACGTAATCTATCTTGCCTCATTCACGTTGTCATTAATGATACCGTATTCTCCAGGACATTCTGAAGAGATACCGATTTGACCTGCCGGCGGGTATCGAACATGACTACGCTAACTGGGAAAAGATCTCCGCCTATGTTGGTTTTGCCCTCACTCAAAGCCGCTCAAAAGTAAAGAAGGCGGTACGTGATTAAAATTATTTGGTTGATTACATTATTTATATTAAATTCATATTCAGATCAGAGCTAGTATCAACTCGGCTACAAATATCTTTACTCTTGCACAGAATATTGTCGGTTCTACCCCATGTCGCCCAACGATACAGCTTTGCGCCCGTGTCGCGCTCATGGTAAGCTATTTCTACTTCTTCCTATGACTTTTTGTAAATGTCTTTTAGCGCGCTGTCTACGTTGAATTTGGTGGGACTGAAAAGTACTGGGATAACATCGATGCCCGCCTTGAGTTCATTCGATCAAAAGCTGAAGGTTCGGCTGTCAAAATAGCAAGGTGATGCTATCTGGGCTGTTGAGTAGTCATATACTGATACTCTACATATACAGGGCATTCACTGATCTCTTAAAAAAAGACCGTGGTCTGTATGGCGCAGATGAAGACTACGTGATCACGGATGTAGTCGCCGACGATTGGCAACAACGCGTGGATAATGTAGTGGGGGGATTCGAGAATGACAATGAATAATAGCAATGTCTACATTCCCTTTTTCTGAATAGAGTCTAATATAATTGACCGTTGCTTTCTCATTCATATGGGATGATGTAAATCCTCACCATTACCTGACCGAAATTAGAATAATTTGGATCTGATTTTGCGTGCCCACTGGCATCAGCTGGGGAATGTCCAAGAGCATAACAATATAAGGATTGGGGTGCGTGAATTTCTCCCATTTTCACCACCTTCTATTGATCAAAAATGCTAGTGCAATGTGGCGCTTTCTGAAATCTGTCAGTGGACTGGAAATTGTGTCGGGTACCTTCGTTTAATTTGTCTCACCAACAGCCAATTACAAATATAGATGATGCACTGATAAAAGTGTTTGCGCACGGAAGCTAATAACATAGTAAGAGTGTCAATATATGTGTATCTATTAGCTACGGAATTGGTTCGTAACTACCAATAGTGTAACATTGAGTACATATCAGTATTTTGAAAAGGATGAGAAAACTAAACCTGTGCAGGCATTGTTAAAAATTTTGTGAAATTTATCTAACTGGACGGCGTGAAAAAATGCCCCGTACATTCTAGTAATAGGCTGAAATATGAGATAGGTGCCTACATTCAATTTGCTCCACTGACAGTCAATCACAAATGTAGACCATACACTGGTACAGACCTGTAAGTGCGCGAGCCAATTGCATATCGTAAGTGCGAATAGGTGGGCATCTATCAGCTGTGGAATTGACTAATAATTATTGACGGTGTAACATTACATATACATCAATAATTTTAAACGGACGAGGAAATAAAATATGCGTGGACGGTGTTGACATTTTTGTGACATATGTCTGAGAAGACGGTGGGGAGAGATGTTCCGTTAATTCTGGTCATAGGCTGGAAAGTGAAATGGGTACATCCTATCCATTCGCCTCGTCCACAGCCAATCACAAACGCAGACAAAGCAACCATACTGGTATGTAACTGACCAAGTCAAAAATATATTGGGAACGTGAATATATACATGGTTATCACTTGTGAAAGTAAGCCGCGTTCGTCAACGGTCTAAGGTGGAGTCCACGGGAGTTATTTCAGGTGGACCATGAAGTATATTATATGTGGATAGCTCACACAATTTTATGGTGCAAATCTCTTAGATTTCATGCATATCTCATGATATTACACGCACTGTCCACGTCAGATGTGGTCACGGTGTCCAAATCCCAGAGGTCAACTGTCCACCACTTTTTTTCCACGCAGCGGCGTCGTTTTGAAGGGGCGCTGACTTCGTGTGAACTTCACGTAACAGGCATGTTTGGCACAAGTGGCGGTGTAGCAAAAGAAATGTTGTCATCACTTACAAAACGGTGGCACGGTCGAACAGAAATTACCTGCGGACTCTTTGTGGGCTATATAAAATCCATGCCTGAAGAAAACACACGATGTATCCCTCGCGTGCATTCCCTCTGGCAGATAACCAATGGCTGTCTCCAGGGCCGACGCCGATTCTCGTGAAGGAGACGAACAGGCCTCAACTGCTCGCTCGTCGGAATCCATTGATAAAGACAATGATTCCTTGGAAGAAAAACGCACGCCTGCAAAAGCCGGTGCTCTTCCCGTGAACATCCAACTAGATTCTGGGGAGCTGCAAGTCAGGATTCGAACGAAATGGTGGCAACTATGGTATGTCTGCAAAACATAGATTCCCGGAGAATGTGATAGGCGTATCTAGTGTTACTAAATGCCGGTTATCTACAGGATACCAAGCGGTATTCCCTCCCCCCCACCAGCTTCCTTAGATGACGCCAAGGTGAGCAGTATGATTCAGTTCAGTGTCTGTTTAACATAAATTTAATTGCTCAGGATATCCCGCTTACAACTGCATCCTTGTTTTCCATGTTAACTTACATGTGGATCTCGCCAATCATGGTGCGCTGCATTCTTAGCTGTAGTAATTCTTAGTTTGCTTATCGACGAGATGCTGTAAGACTCTGGGATATCAACGAACTCTACAAGCTACCGACCTCTACAAATTAGACGAAGCACATACAGCCAGTGTTCTTTCAAAGAAATTTGATGACGCTTGGGAGACTAGAAGGTTGAACGCACAGAAATGGAACCAAGACTTGAAAAAAGGACTCGTCAATCCTACCCTTTTCAGAAGGTTTATCTGGTTTCTTTTGTCTTTAGCTGCTGGGAGGCACTACTCCGACAAGCGAAAGGAATTAGAAAGGCACTGGAGGGAACACGATGGCCGAAAGAAACCAAGCATTGCTCTGGCTCTCAACGACGCTCTTGGGTTTTTCTTCTGGAGCGGCGGCGCTTTCAAGGTTTTGGGTGATACATGTCAGCTTATGGGGCCGATAGTAATAAGGGTATGCGTACTATCTCCTTGACGGTCTTTCTCGATGTAATAATCTCATTGTTCTTCTCATTGAAGGCGATCATCAACTTCGCGAAAAGACGAGCGGCCGCAAAGGCTAACCACGAGACCCCAGAAAACATTGGAATTGGAATTGTCATGGCCATTGGCCTTTTTTGCCTGACAGTCTCAGCGAGTTGTGGCACACATCAGGTAATGTGCTTTCAAATCTTCATATTACTTTCGCTAACTGGCCTATTCGTAGTTCTTTTGGCGATCCATGTTGACGGGGACCTTCGCCCGCGCTGCTCTCATAAAATCCATCTACAGGCGTGGTGTATACCTCACTGGAAAGTCTCGGGCGTCGATTTCTAACTCTGATATTACCAATCATATATCAACTGATGTGAGCAGTCTTTTTTCGGCTCTCTCATGATTATAAAATAATCGTGTATCAGGTCAGTCGTATAGATTCATGTGCACAGTGGTTTGTAAGTTTTGAGACTATTCTTCAATTTCTTGAAGTAACTGATCTCCCCCAAAACACCTAGCATGCTGGTACGCCACTTTATTGATTATCTCGGAACTTATTGAAGTCTCCGTGATCTTAGCCTGGACTGCACCCATCCAAATTACCGTCTGCCTTATCATATTGCTCACTCAGGTTTGTTACGTGTATCTCTTGCCCATTCAATATTAACTCATCTTCATCTAGCTGGGCCCTTCAGCCCTTGCCGGGTTCGCTCTTTTTCTGATTCTAGCACCTTTACAAGAGCGTGCAATGGCTCAGCAATTTCAGATAAGGAAGAGATCCATGAAATATACGGATCAGCGAGCAAAGACGCTGCTCGAAGTTTTGGGTAGATATCTTCCATCTTGCAGTGTTAGCATTTTGACACCATGCATTTTACAGGCTCGATGCGCGTAGTGAAATACTTCTCGTACGAAGTGCCTTTCCTTGATCGTCAGTCGTTTTCTCTTTCCCTTGCTCTGGCTTCTTACTCGATCTTATAGGACTCTATTCCATACGAGAAAACGAATTGAAAGCTATCAAGAGCATATTGTGGTCGCAGTCTGCGAAGTACGTTTATCATTAGCTCTCGGAGATTAATGTCTAATTTCCATTACTTTGAAGCGTCGCGATGGCTTTTTCGCTTCCTATCCTTGCTGCCACCCTTGCTTTTGTCACATACACACATGTTGTCGCCGGGTTTGATGTTGCCATCATCTTTTCATCTCTGAGCTTATTCCAGGTATTCGAAACGGCTAGAGTTGAGGTTGTCAGCTTATACCTTTTATTCTAGCTTCTTCGTCAACCCATGATGTTTCTCCCTCGATCATTATCGGCTACTGCGGATGCTGTAAATGCATTGGGTCGCCTGCAGAAAGTTTTTAATGCTGAACTACGCTCTGAAGAGGCGCTCCACATCGATGAAGATATGAAACTCGCATTGCAGGTCCAAGATGCAACGTTCGAATGGGAAGAAAGCACGTCAACCAAAGAGTCTGAAAAGGAGGATTCTACTTTGGCGAGCGCACCATTCAGGGTTCGAAATGTGACCATGAATGTCCAGCGTGGATCCTTAGTGGCGATCGTGGGCCGTGTTGGCTCCGGAAAATCAAGTTTACTTATGGGATTGATCGGCGAAATGCGCAAGGTTTCAGGAAGTGTATCATTCGGAGGGCGGATTGCATATTGTCCTCAGACTGCATGGATTCAGAATTCAACTCTTGTAAGATCGACTTTGTGGATATCACGGATTGTATCTGACACGCTCAATAGAGAGACAATATCACCTTTGGGCAACCCTACGACGAGGAAAAATATTGGCGGGTGATTGAAACAGCCTGTTTGCTTCACGATCTCGAATTATTGCCGGATGGAGACCTCACTGAAGTAAGTCGAATCCATTAGGTAAACTACTGCTTGAGCTGATTATGGGTATCAGATCGGTGAAAAAGGTGTCAACCTGAGCGGTGGTCAGAAGCAACGAGTCAGTAATTATTTTGGCGCAGTTCCCAAAGTTGCGCGCTAAATCGTTTACAGGTTAACGTGGCCAGAGCTCTTTATTACGATGCGGATGTCATCATCATGGATGACCCTTTATCTGCAGGTAGGAACTTTCAAGCAGCTCTTTCCAAGATATTCTAAAATTCCTTACCAGTGGACGCTCACGTCGGTAAATCTTTGTTCCATGACGCCATCTTGACATCTCTGCGCGACCAAGGCAAGACTGTGGTGTTCGTGACGCATGCGCTGCATTTCCTCTCATACTGCGATTACATCTACACTATGCGCGACGGCTGCGTGGCAGAGCAAGGCACGTTTGATGAGCTGATACATGCGAACGGGGAATTTGCAAGACTCAACAAAGAGTTTGGGGGCGGGGATTCGGAGCAGGGGCAACAGTCTAGTGGAAATGGCATCAATAAGGAAGATTTGAAGACTAAACTCGCTTCTACAAGTCGTCGTCAGGCAGCAACTGGTACAGGAAAACTAGAAGGAAAATTGATTGTAAAAGAGCGCAGATCTACTGGCTCGATTTCAAACAAAGGTATTATAAACATGAATTCCTTGGACATTTTCTCATTCGGAAATTACTTAGTCTATATGGCCTACTTTCACGCTGGTCGAGGACCCATCACAATTCCGCTGCTTATCCTTTGTGTCGTGTTACTACAAGGGAGTCTCATCACAAGTTCGTACACTTTGGTGTGGTGGCAAGCAAAGTATGTTATTTTACTTTTAATTGTGGCGATTCGAAACTGATGATATTAGTACATTCCATCGCCCTTTCTCCTTCTACCAGTCCCTTTACGGGGGCTTAGGGGTTGCCCAGGCTGTGTTCACATTTTTGGCGTAAATCAATCACTCTTTATCCACCCTTGGTTTTGAACTAATGACCTCATTAGTGGGTGGGCAACAGATGTATTCTCCTTCTTCGTCTCGCAAAACCTCCATCATTCTGGGATGTCCCACATCTTCCATGCGCCTATGTCTTTCTTCGACACCACCGTAAGTCATCCACCATCAACTTGCTCTTTGTTAATTCTCACATCATGTATACAAGCCTATGGGCCGCATCATCGGTATCTTCGGAAAGGACATTGACAGTAAGATTCTTTTCTGAAAATGTTATAGAGGATATTGCACTAATATGGCCTAGATATTGATAACCAGCTTCCAGGTACGCTTCCCCTATGTTCTTCTCGGCTAATTGCAATGCTCAGACGTCCGGTTTCTAGTCTCGCTACGAATGCGTCAGTAAAATTGTCTTTGCTGGAATGTATTCCTCGACTGCAACTAACTCTTGTCAACAGTTATCCTGACAATATCTAACGTTCTTGGATCCGTGATACTCATTACTGTTGTCGAACATTATTTCAGTAAGTTGTACTCAATACTTTCAGACGGCCTTTTCTTAAGGGATGTATACAGTCATCGTCGTGGTGTTTGTATTTTTCGGTTACCAGTATTTTGCCTCTTATTATCGAGCAAGTGCGCGGGAGGTCAAACGATTGGGTAATTCTCCCTTTTTATGTTCGGCGACCCAGACCATATATTTACATATGCTCTAGATGCGATGCTTCGGTCGCTACTCTATTCTCATATGTCAGAGTCCTTGACTGGTCCGTACTTGTCGACTAAAGTATAACATCACGAACTCAGTTCGTTCCAGGCCTTCCAACGTTGCGGACATACGGGGAAATTCCTCGATTCCTCAGGGAGAATGCTTATTATATCGACCTTGAAAACCGTGCTCTTGTTCTGAATATCACCAATCAGAGGTAAATCACTCAGCGTGTCATTATTTTTATTTAACTCTCATTTGCCTGAAATTAGATGGCTTGCGGTGAGACTTGATTTCTGCGGAGCGATGTTGGTATTTTTTGTGAGTCTCGAAACGGTCACTCAACCCCACTTTGCTCACTTATTCTCGAGGTGGCGCTCTTTGCCGTGTGTGGCGTCTCGGGTATTTCTGCTGCCCAAGTTGGCTTGATTCTCACATACACAAGTAAGCTGATTACATCGGAAGTGCAAAACCCGTCCCACTCAACCATTGCGTAGCTTCATTGACACAAGCATGCAGCATGCTTACGAGGCAGTCAGCAGAAGTTGAAGTAAGCCAAGATGGCCTAAAAGTTTTGTGCTCAATCAATATTAACGAGGTGTTGTCAGAACTATCTCAATTCCGTAGAACGAGGTAGGTTCATCAGATACATTTCAATTATCGTCGTTAAATCTAATTTGCGTCAGTTGCCCAATATAGCCAGGCTGAACTCTTGGAGCAAGAGGCTCCCCATGAAATTCCCGAAGCAAAGCCTCCTGCTGATTGGCCCTCCAGTGGCAATATTGAGTTCAAAGACTTGACATTGCGCTACCGCGCCGGTCTTCCGAATGTACTACACGGCATCACAATGTCTATCCGCGGAGGAGAAAAGATAGGAATTGTCGGAAGAACCGGGGCCGGGAAATCTTCCATAACATTGGCACTTCTGCGAATTGTAGAGTATGCTGGATTAATCACCATCGACGGGTACGTTGCATTGCTCATTATTATCGATTATACTCTGATAATTCTGTATAGGATTGATATATCGAAGATTGGGCTCAAAGATCTTCGAACCAAAGTTGCTATCATTCCTCAGGACGTGAGTAATTAATCGCAATACTTTTCCTTTCCTCTTGATAGACAATTTGGCCATGAATAGCCGACCATATTTAGTGGTGCGTATCGAAACCTGGATCAGCTGGATAAATTTGGACGCTGACCATGAATCAGGAACTATACGGACGGCATTGGACCCATTTTCCGTGTACGACGATGCCCGTCTGTGGGACGCATTGCGTAGATCATATCTTATTGAAGATGTACCCACGGCGGAAAAAGGAAGCGACATTTCACCAAGAATCACCCTTGACACGGTTATCGAAGCAGACGGTGCAAACTTGAGTGTCGGTGAACGATCCCTCCTCAGTCTTGCCCGCGCACTAGTAAGGGATACACGTGTTGTGATTTTGGACGAAGCGACGTCTGTTGATTTTGAATTATTTTGTTCTTTACATTCTATCTAACAATGATTCAACAGGGCATCGGTTGACCTCGAAACGGACCAGCGAATACAGTATACCATCCAAACTGAATTTAAAGACAGGACCCTCATTTGCATTGCGCGTACGTTATAACTTGACTAACATGACATCGAAATCACTCACTTGTTTGTTTAGATCGCCTGAGAACCATTCTTTCATATGATCGGATTCTAGTTCTTGACAGTGGTAATATTATGGTATGTAAAGTAGATTATATACACATGCATATACTCACTTCAACGATTACTTATTACGCAGGAATTCGATACACCGCTGGCTTTGTATTCGAACACAAGCGGCCTTTTCCGAGGACTTTGTGATAAAAGCAACATCCAGGAAAAGGACATACTTCAAGCATAGCGTAAGCCTTGTGAGGCTTTTAAATCAGATCATATCTATCGACGCACAGCACAGCTACCTTTCTTGTGGAATTCTCTCCGTCGGTGCTACTTTGACGCACTCACGACATGCCAACGACATACGACAGCGTTATGTTTAGATTTGCAGTTTTTACTTGGTTTTTACGTTTCTTATGTATTATCTAGAAGTGTAGAATTAAAGAAATATCACGTTTCTCCTATCACTAGCTAACGCAGGGCGAAGGAAGAGACATTAAGTACATCTTGTTGCTAACTTGTTGCACAAATCAGTGAGGAATGGGCACAGCCACATCAACGTCATACTTACCGGTTTGGTCAGCTCAAATTATTGATCGCGTTTCGTCAGTCTGTTTACAACTTACCTTTGGATTTCTTCTACCTGCGCTCGTACTGCACGGAGGGCTGCGCGTCATTATTTGATAATGGATGCAGCAGCAGAAAATTTAGCTGCTCACGCCGTCAGGGTCGGTACTCTCCGCTTGATTTCTCCAGACCCGAGTGCTACAAATAAATCTTACTTAGACTACTAGGAGAAGACCAAGGCCAAGCAGCGCTATCTAAAACGGAAAAAAGAGCGCAGAAAACACAAGCCAGCCAAAAAAGCGGAGGCGAAACAGAATGAAAGCGAATCAGACGACGATGCCGTGGTGGTTGAGGCCGAGGTCTCGGATACCTTGGATGTAAAGTCTAGTGAGATTGTACCTAGCACGGAAAACAAGAAGGTCTCTAAGAAACGCTCGCGGGACGAGGAAGCCGCCGAAAGCGATAGTGAAGACGACCCCATGGATGGCGAAGGGATGGCGCCGACTCCTTCAACATCAGCGAATCCCGAATTAACTGCTTCGCTGCCGTTCTTCCCACTTCCGGCGTTGCCCAATGCGCCTTCAAAATCTTTACTAGCTCTTCAAGGCCTGGATCAAGCACTCGTTGACGCAGAATTAGTGTCACCATCGTCTGTACTGCCCATACCGTCTGAAAAAGACGATGGTGGAACCAGGCTGAGCGAAAGGATGAGAAAACGGCTGCGAGATCTGGGTATCACAGAGTTATTCGCTGGTATGTCGTGCGTCAGTAGCCTCTTTTTTGTTACAATTGACACCGTTTTCCAGTGCAAACGGCTCTGTTACCGTTTCTTCTATCAACACACGATCTTTCGAATGCCCTGTATCTTCCATTCAATCCTTGTCGTGACGTTTGCGTCTCTGCACCAACCGGTAGTGGTAAAACGTTGGCATATGCAGTACCAATTATAGAAGTGCGTGTTTATGTAATGTCTACCATCTAGATGCTCATATCAGTCTGTAGACTCTTTCTTCGAGAATAATCACCAGATTACGAGCACTGATAGTTCTCCCCACGAGAGATCTTGTTTTACAAGTTCGAGAAACGATGGAGGCACTCAGCAAAGGAACGAAGCTGAAGGTGTGTGATTGTCATCCAGCAAATTGCTTAAGCTCAGAAAACAATCCAGATTGGCACTGCGACCGGACAACATTCATTTGCACACGAACAATCTACACTAGTTCAAGATCAGGCATCCAAGTACGTTATTTTCTGCGATTCAACAGTATCTTTGTTTAAAGCTATTTCAGTCTTCACGGTGGATCAAGCAAAGTTGATATATTGATCTGCACTCCGGGAAGGCTAATAGACCATATTGTTGGGACACCGAATTTCTCCCTCCAACATCTACGATTTCTGGTCAGTCATATCGCTTTTATTAATGAATGTTGATATGAATGATTATCTTTCGCTAGGTAATGGATGAAGCTGACAGACTGCTTGCGCAATCGTTCCAAGGGTGGCTCGTCCAAGTTTTAGAAGCAACTCGTCCTCGTCCCAGGAATCTCTCTGAAAATGGGTCGCCAGCCAAGGAAGAGCATGATTCAGAAGTCTCAAATTTATATCCTTCCAACATCATATTGCCAGATGGAATTGCACCCGCATTCAGGCACCGGCTGTCGAGCACTTCATTCCCGTCATTTTTCTTGGAAAAGAAAGCCTCGTCCTGCCAGAAACTCCTCTTCTCAGCGACACTAACGAGAGATCCTGCAAAAATCACTGCTCTGGAGCTTCATAACCCCAAATACTTCATCATTCAAGGCGGCGGCGAAAAGCAGACCGAGGATTCGACGGTGCTGGATGTGGTCATGGAGAAATTCTCGATGCCGTCGACCTTGAAGGTTTGTGCAACTGCCCCGCGCAAATACTACCTGCTAATGTTTTCCTCTCGAATAGGAGCACATGATCGTCATTGAAGCGACTCAAAAGCCGCTTGCTTTCTTCCATCTTGTGCACCAACATAATGTCACAAACGCTCTTGTCTTCACCAAATCGGCAGAATCTACTTCGCGGCTTGTTCGCCTGTTCGATTTCTTTGAGGCAGAGCGGGGACAGAGTCTGAACGTCGCACCACTCGTGGCGCGCGCTTACTCCAGCGACCTACCTGCCCAGGAGCGAAAGTCTATCTTGGAGCAGTTCAAGAACCAAAAAATACACATGTGGGTTCCAGTCCATTCTTCTTTTGCTGTTGGCTAATTTGGTTGCTGCAGATTGGTGTGTTCTGATTTGATCTCGCGTGGTATCGATATAAGCCATGTTTCGCATGTTGTCAGCTATGATGTACCTGTTGATTTACGGAAGTATGTCCATCGTGTCGGCCGAACAGCACGGGCGGGCAGGGAAGGAGATGCGTGGACGCTGGTGGAAGAGCAGGAGGTGTGCAAATTTCCGTTGGCAAGCCCTCAGCGATAGATGCTAATTACGGGCTATGTATAGGCTCGCTACTTCAAACAGATGCTCAAAGAAGTTGATCATCTCGACAAGGTTAAGAAGGTACGACTTGGCGAGAAAGAGTTTGCTCCGTTGCTGCAGCACTATGATGTGAGCAAACATTCCTTGTACATCACCTGCTTAGAAACTGACGTCTGTTTAGGCCGCTTTGAGCAAACTGAAGGATGTCTACACCAGGCAGAGTTGATTAGACTTGCCAACGCCAAAAATCACAGTTACAGTGATACCATTATCTAACAACCCCTTAATGTACAAAAGATACATGTTGGCACAACTAACCTAATAGACCGCGGACATATTTCAGCAGGTCCTTTCCCTGTAAAGCCATTGCGTGAATAATTACACGCTTGATCATAGAAAGCATAACGTACCCCACGGGTTTTGACGCCGGTCACCATCGCCTTCACGCTATCCACCTCCATCTCGTCCCCGTTCTCAGCAACATCTGAAATAGGGTCCTTCGGCGCAAGGAAGCTGTACTCAATGCGCTGCTTGTGCGCCATCCCATAGCGCAGCATCACGATCAGCACCGCACGCCAGCCTTCAATTGTCCCCGGCGCGCCTGCCTTTCCGGTAAGCTGCGACACGGATAGACTCGACCCATGCCCGTTCGAGCTGGTGCCCCTCCCTGGGGTTGCAGGGGCGGGCAGGGGCGGCACGGGGAGCGACGGCACCGCCGTCGAGCGCACGACGTACGGGCAATACGAGCGGTGCTCCTTCAGCAGGTCAAACGCCCGGCGCGGGAGGGCCTTCGTTGGACGTGCTGTTGCGGCCACGGCCGGCGTGGCCACCTGTGCCTCATCTGCGTTCGCCGTGCGCGCGGCAAATGCCCATATGCCCAGTCGGCGCTGGCACAGCTCGCACAGCAGCACCGCGTTCTCCGGCTTGAGCTGTGCGATGGTTGGTGGAATGCGCACTGCCACCGACGACTCGGCGGAATGTCGCAGCGCCTTGGGAGGTGTGTGGGGGAGTGCTACCGATGAGGCGCGGGATGGCGTCGGGCTGGGCGGTACCGATGCCACAGATGATGCGCGTGTGCCGGACGCGCGGCGCGGTGGCTCGGGTGGGGTTGGCGGGACGAGCGACCAGCCGAAGAGGGAGATGAGGACGGCTGTTTCGGAGGGGTGGGGTACCGCCGGCGGCGGCGAGGAGGATGAAGCCTCTGGATGGTCTTCGTTCATCCTCGTAGGTCTGTCGGTTTGCTGCGCGTAGGATGCTAATACGTCGCGCAGAGAGCCGAGCTGTGACCCCGTCTGCATAGTAGTTAGTATGCGCCTGTATTGGAATGGTGCGGTCTCATCTTACGAGGGGGTGCTTTATTGTTATATCCTTGGTTAGCGCGTCCATGACCGCGGCTTTGAGCTTGATGTCCTTGATCATCCCTGCGGGTGATTGGAGGGGCACACAGTATATAGAATCTATGAGAAAGGTTAAGTTCTATTTTTAGTCCCATAGACAAAAGGTGAACTTTTACCCTCGCATTGACGCGTCTTCCAGGGGCAGCCTTGCTTATGGGCGTCGATGAGAGCTACGCGTTGTTTTTCAATCAAGGAGTTTGCTAAGAGAAAAGGATCAGACAATGCCCAAAGTATATTGTAAGCTACGCACCAGCGTCGCGATTCATGCCTTCTCTGCCGGCGACCACCCAAGATGCATTGCACAGCCCACAAACTAGGCGATCCTTTCCATCGTTCACCCAGCCGCATTTTGAGGCTGCCACAGCGTCAATTGACGGTGGTTTACTGGCATACGTGGTGAGCTTGTACGTCGCAAGGCGCGAGAGGAACGAAGGGAGAGACGACGGTCGATATTCCGCTGTTGGGGGCAACGGCGGCGCCGGAGTCTGCGACTGCGACGGAAACTTGAACGTAAACGCGTCTTTTGTCTTTGACGCTGCACGATTCAGGATGGCGGTGAGATGCGGTGTGCTTTTCGTGTTTGCAGATAGACTGGCCGAGGCACGGACGCTGCGCAAGAGTAAGCTTGGACCCAGGGCGAGAATGATTAGACGATGGCGACTTACGCAGGGGTTGTCCCTGATTTTATGCCATATTTCGCAAGAGTTGAGTACAACGAGCGAATTGTGTTGGCGCGTTTGGGAGGTGGGGGCCTCTCTGAGGGCGCGGTGGCGGTCACGGCGCTGTCGAGCACCTCGAAGGCATCGTGGAGCTTGCGCTGAAAGAAAGTCAGCGAAAGTCAAAGGCCCCGGAAAGAATAGTACCTTGGTGGATCTTATCTTGGCCTCGGTGGGCGAAGGGACCTCTGCGACCGTCGAGGCGTCGGTCATGGCCGACCTCTGGCAGACAAGTCCGATTCGCCAAGGCCGCCAGGCTAGTGTCGCTTAGTCAGCATGTCAACTTGTAACGCAACCCTTGCTCTCCATCTCTCCTCCTGCTCTCACCATGTGTCGGCCAAATCGCGAATTCTCTCAACTCAGGACAATAATTTGTCCAATTCTGGCTTATATCCATAAAGTCTTAGGCGTCAAACCTCAATGGTGGGGTGCTCCCAGAGTCAAGCAACAATGTTTTCTGCACAACACTGCGAGATTTCCTCACGCGACCTATGTTCGCGGTCGCACTGGCGGCTACTGACGGGTGTCCCTCTTCCGAGTCTGATAATCTCTTGCGCAGCCCAACTTCTTCTGAAGATATGGAACACATAGAATTTGCAGCTGGAGAACGGCCGTTCTTCCTCTTCTGGATGTCGAAATGTTCAGGATATTTCGATGTCTTGTTCCCTATACTCCTTCCGTGCGCTTAAGGAATTGCTGTGGATCTTCGCCAGTACTGGAAGGTCCTGGAGCGCGAGCTTGATGGCAACAATGGCGTCAACCTATGGTGCAATAGAGTGCTATGGACTAAGATTCATCTTTTATAGCTACAAGCAGCTCAGTACTCTTTTCGCCCCATTCGCCTTTGGAAAGAAAAAATATCTGTGCCAAAGAGTGCTCTTGCTGAGAAAAAAAGCATTATTTTGGTCGAGGTCTCGCAACTTTTTAGCTGTGCTTCTTCCTGGAATCTAGACAACGCAGCGTACATAAAATGTGCGGTCAATATGGACCTCCGAAAACGCGCACGATAAAGCGGTCAGACGCAGCCGACTCAGGTACATCTAGCTATCTATAATCCCTCACCTCGGACGCGCTATCGGCTTGTGATCTCTCGTTGACCCATAGGGAAGATAATTGAGCTTTACAGGCGACTGGGATCATTTTGCCTAGGTATGACGCCATACACCTTCTCGCCGTTTAAAACACGACGACCCATGTTTTATCGACAAGTCCTTGGCCATGTCTTCAGAAGACGAGAAGCACCTCAGCATCGTCGACGAGAAAGGCGTCCACGCCGTCGATGTCGTCGACACTGCATCTACAGAGGAATTTCGCTTTGAAGATGCCGCTGTTACGAATGGCGCGCCGATAGAAAAAGTCAGTCCGTTGGGATACCACGTCGACTGGGTTACAGTCGTACTACTGGTAAGTTTTTCGCGACTGTCTTGGTTGCTGTTATCTAACAGTTGAGTCTGTTACTAGAATGTCAGTAAAATGATTGGAACGGGAGTGTTCTCGACTCGTAAGTGTCAGTATCTAACAGAAACTTCCCTAATGACACACATTCAGCGGGCTCTATCTTGGTCGCTGTTGGCTCTGTTGGCCTGAGCCTAATTTTCTGGATAATTGGGTACATCTTCGCCGCAGGTCAGTGGTCTAACCTTCGACCAGGACTTCGACATGTTGACAACCTATGCCTACTTCTTCATTCAGCAAGCTTGTCGGTCTATCTTGAATATTCGACCTACTTCCCTCACCGGTCAGGTGCCGAGGTTGCTTATCTCGAGAAGGTGATGGTCTTACCGCATGGCCATTCATTTTGACTAATGCGCATGTCACTTAAGGCATATCCGAAGCCCAAGTTCTTGCTCCCCACGGCTTTCGCCGTTCTATCTGTTCTGCTATCGTTCAGTAGTAGCAACGCTATCGGTGCGCACATATTGCTCCTTTGGTGTTCTAAAAATCGGGTAGATTGATCTGTTGGACATTTCTAGTCCTTGCCAAGTACCTGCTTGTGGCAGCAGGTAAAGAAACGACGACCTGGGCAGTTCGCGGAGTTGCTGTTGGAGTTTTCACTGGCATAGTTCTCTGTAAGACAACACCTCCCACCAATTGACATTGACTCAGCAAATATATTGTAGTGTGCATTCTCAGCACTCGCTGGTCTCTTCGCGTCTCGAATGCCATCGGTGTTGTCAAGGTTTTGACCCTCATTTTGTATGCATTTTCTATTTTTCAGCTCCATTTATACGCGACGTCTCATATGTATCTGCTCTAGTATTTCGATCACTGGATTTGTGGTTCTCGGTGGTCACACTCGAGTCGAGGACCCGCATGCAAATTTCAGGAATGCTTTTGCTGGAACTAGCTCCAATGGGAATGGTCTAGCCACTGCTCTTATCCGGGTCAATTTTGCATATGGCGGATATGAGGTAAAGTAGCTGTCAAAAGTACTGCCGTATCACCGCTAATATTTTGTAGAACGCCTTCAATGTAATGAACGAAGTCAAAGTAAGTCCCTCATGGTTACTGTGCACTTTCTCCTGTACTTATATTTACATCCGTTTTATAGAATCCAGTAAAGACACTGAAGAGATTTGCGCCTATCTCGCTCACTGCTGTTTTTATTCTCTATTGGTTCACCAATATCGCATACTTCGCTGCGATCCCCAAAGAAGCAATCAGGACTTCTCAGGAATTGACCGCGAGCCTCTTCTTCAGAGCGGTCTTCGGCAATAGCAAGGCAGTTACTGCGCTCAGCGCACTTGTTGCTGTCAGCAGCTTCGGGAACTTGCTCGCAACTATTATCGGCTCCTCGAGAGTAATTCGTGAATGCGGAAGGTTCGATAAGGTCTAACCTTTTCCAATTTACCGTTATCTCACCTATCGTCCTGGAACTAGACAAGGCGTTCTCCCGTACCCGAGGTTTTGGGCTTCTACTCGCCCATTCAATACACCTTTAGTTCCCTATCTCCTCAAATGGGTCCTGACGATCATTGTTATCATCGCACCCCCAGCGGGCGACGCGTTCAACTTCAGTAAGTGCTCGCTTCCGAGATTATTCCATCGCAAATATGCTCAGTCCCACACAGTCGTTGACCTACAGTCGTACCCTTCAAATGTGTTCAGCCTTCTGATGACTCTGGGGCTTTTCTTCGTGCGCAAGCGCCGCCTCAGTATTGGCGCACCAAAAACCGAATTCCGGGCATGGAACATAGTCCTAATTTTTGCCCTCGCTGTGAACGTGTACATCCTCGTCCTGCCTTGGGTTCCGCCGGCCGGCGGGATCTATGCCGGTGACGTGAGCTTCTTCTATGCGACTTACTGCATCGTCGGGCTTGCCATGTGCGTTTTTTTCCTGGATTCGAGGCTCTCTGTGCCCAGAATGACGTGACTAAAATAAAATCATCCAGCCTCGCCGTGTGCGGTCTCGCCTATGTGTTTGCGATTCTCCTCCTGCCTAAGTGGGGCAATTACTCTATCCGCCAGTTCCTCGAGAAGCTGCCGGACGGCGCGCAAGCTACGCGGCTTGTCAAGGTGCCGAACGCTGAGCTCGCGAAGTGGGACGCGACGCATGACGAGCACGGAGACGTTGTGGATAGGAAAATCGAATCCCCGGCTTCGTGATGTAACATCGCGTTCCTGCAGGCCCCTGCGCATTCTTTGCCCCATTCCCGTGGTTGGTTTTGTGTAGGTTCTGGGATAATAATAGTCTCATGATCATCTGTGAACATAATTCATTACGTATCTGTCTACTTCTGTACACTATCTCATTCAATTATCGTTACACGTGGCGGCGGACTTGCCGCATTCCTGATAGTTTGGCAGACATATGTTGGCAAGCAATTATAGGCATTTAGCCAAAGTCCAAGTCCTCATCGCGGACTTTCAGGAGCAGATCGGCTTGTGGGCGCTTATCTTATCTGGACAAAGACTGCAACGGTACAACTGAATACAAACAATAGCCATCACCGGTCATTTGAAATGGCACGTTGACCGCTAACCTGACTTTGAACCACTTCAACCACCACAATTTACAAAGCAGTGATCCCGCATGCATTCCCCCACAAACCCACCGGCGCCCGACTAAACATCGGCTCTGCATATTCTCACTCACCACTTCCGACGCCACTAATGGCGATATCTTGATAGGAACGAATTCGGAGCCACCATCTTATATGTATGACCGGCTCGCTGAACTTGTAGACTTGGGAACAAATGCAGAGACACCACGCCGACTGGTAGCGGCCCATGTCGTTTTCTAATTCCACAGGCTTCTTCCAGTGCTCAAAGCGCGTGCAGCACCTGGGTCGCGAGCTCTCAGCTGGGCAAGTGTGTAGCCACCACTGTCAGATGACCATTTATTCTGATGGGGACTGGAGTATCTATCGCTGATAGGCGAGCTATTCTCATCCGTTACGAACGTCGGTTGATGATTATACTGACAAATATGATCTGTCCGTGCAAGAAATGCAGAAAAAGGCATGAAATAACCACGGAAAATTACTGTCGTCACACTCTACGAACCGCCTTCTCTAAGCTTCTCTGCCCCTGGGCAGGAACTTGCCATTATATGTCCTGTGCGAAGAACCATGAAGATTGTGTGCGAAGGAGATGGCCAAGGGCCGCGCAGGGCACACATACTTGTGCCTTTCGCCTTTTCTTTCCACCCATTCAGTTACCAACACTGCGCCATCTTCCCGCTCAGATCCACTCACAACGTATATTTACCTCAGCGAGGATAAATGATATATCCGTGACCAGGGCCCATTAGGCGGCTCAGCATTCATATATAAAAGGCCATGTCCTACGCAAAGATAACTGCAAAGCAAAAATGTTGCGCAGGTTGTTTCTCCTGACACTCGCCTCTGGCACGCTTGGAGCGGTATACCAGCGGTCGTCTGACCTTCCCAATGGACCATTTGATTTTATTATCGTCGGAGGTCCGCTTTGCCTTATGACTCAATGACTTGACACCGACTGACAATTTTCCTACTCAGGTGGTACTGCAGGAGCTGTTTTGGCCAATAGGTTGACTGAAATCTCCAGTTTTCAAGTACTGGTAATCGAAGCAGGTCCTAGGTGCGTATTTGTTTCTACTGTTACAAATTGATGACCTCATGATACTTGTGCAATTTAGCAACGAAGGTGTCCTCAATTCCATCGTCCCCGATTTTGCCTTCAATCTGGGAAATAGTCCATTCGATTGGAATTTCACGACCACACCTCAGGCTGGGCTTAACGGCCGAGTGGTTCCCTTCGAAAGAGGTCATATACTGGGAGGAAGCAGCTCCGTTAGTAAGTCATGAGATCTTTTTTCTTAGATCTTTCATTGACCTGTCGCAAAGATGGCATGTTTTACACACGTGGCTCCTCCTCCGATTTCAATCGCTTCGCCACAGTGACAGGGGAACCTTCATGGTCGTGGGACAACCTCCAGCCTTACGTCCTCAAGGTGATCATCAGCCTGAGAATTTGGAGATCTAGCGATCCATTTTTATTGAATTCGATTTGATTATAGCACGAGCGATGGACTAGGCCGGCCGACAATCATAGCACTGTTGGTGAATTCGACCCAGCTGTCCATGGCTTTAACGGTTTCGTCAAGACGACTTTACCAGGTTTCCTTAATCCCGCTTTGGATTCCAGAATCGTCAATGCTGCCAATCAACTCGGAGGCGATTTCGCTTTCAATCTGGACATGAATTCTGGAAACCCTTTGGGAGTAGGTCAGTAGAGTTTCGTTCTTCGTTGTGCATCGAAATTGATAGCTCTCTCTTTGTAGGATGGCTTGCATCGACTGCTGGTGGCGGAGAGCGAAGCAGCGCAGCTACATCTTATCTCGCGTCTCAATTCCAGGCCCGGCCTAACTTGCACATACTTCTGTCGACCCGGGTAACCCGTATTCTGCAGACCACAGGAGCCGCTGGGCTTACCTTCCGCACAGTCGAATTTACAGCTGGACTCAGTACGTTCTGTGCTCCTACTGTTTTATTGAGTGCAAATCTAATGCAGTTCTCACAGATGCCACGAGCCCTAGGTCCTTGATTACAGCGACAAAGGAAGTCATCCTTTCAGCTGGATCCGTAGGCACGCCACACATTCTCCTGCATTCTGGCATTGGCAATAAGACAGATCTGGCTGCGCTTAAAATCCCATCTGTGCTTAATCTCCCTAGCGTTGGAAAGAACTTGACAGAGCACCCAATATACAGTCCCACTTTCAATCTCAACATTACCAACGACGTTGACCCATTCGCCAAGTAAGCTATACACCGAGTTTTTTCAGTTAATGATTTGCTCATCCCGTCATTAGTATCTTCACCGATCCAACACTTATGACAGAGGCTCTCCAGCTTTGGAACGCGAATAGAACCGGGCCTTTGGTATGGTTAGGGCGTCTGGATCAAATTGCTTGGGTCCGCCTTCCCAACAATTCCCCTATCTTTCAGCGATTTGCTGACCCCTCGTCCGGATCTAATTCGGCGCATTATGAGCTCGCTCTTGGGGTGCGTTGCCCCGCTTTGCAAATTTGTTCTACAGCTAACGTTATTGAAGGGAAGTGCGACATCTATCACGGCTGGAGGATCAGTAGTCAGTCCATGGTCCCGTAAGTGCGAGTAGCTTTTGATTTTACATGTCTAATTTCTATGAAATAAAAGGTGGCTCTGTGAAGCTTGCGACAAATAATCCTTTTGATTCGCCGCTAATTGACCCAGCGTACCTCGAATCTGACTTCGACATCTTCGTTGCTCGAGAGTCAATCAAGGGCTTTGCCCGCTTCATGTCGGCGCCAGCATGGAAGGGCGTTGTCCTCGGTCCCCAGGGCGCGCTCGCTAATGCCACCACGGACGCCGAATTGGATGACTTCATCCGTAGCACTGCAAGCGCCGGCGCCCACCCTGTTGGAACAGCTGCTATGTCAAAGAGAGATGCTGGCTTTGGTGTCGTGAACCCCGACCTCTTGTTGAAAAATGCGTCGGGACTTAGAATTATCGACGCATCAATCTTTGTGAGTGCTAGGAACAAGTTGCATTGCTCTGAATCGGCGATCTAACATATCGTGTTATAGCCGTTTGTGCCATGTGCACATACCCAGGCGGCCGTGTATATTATCGCGGAACGCGCTGCGGATGTCGTGAAAGCAGCTTGGCAGCAGTAGGGAAGATTGCCTCGAGACACTGTATAATTAGCCTATCAAGTTAATGTTTCTCAGCAATGGGAATTAAAGTAATACCTTTTATACGATATCTAAATCAAAGTTCATGCCAGCCATGCAAGACGGGAATAGAGAGATAGTAAAGGCCGCTGGCCACTTTTTACGATCAGCTTGGTCTCTTTTCGCTCACCCTTTCCCATTCCAAGCAAAAAATGATAAGTGCTCAATGTCTTCTGCTGCGCATTTGCACCCTAATTCTAAAATCAGCTTTCATTCGGATTACTCCTGCTTCACCCCACAGAACATGGGAACTCCTGGTACACTGAGCGCTAGCCCGATAGGGCTTCGCACGTATATCGGCGGCGATTCGATTGGAATGGGATAGCCTTCGAACAGCCAGTCATTTTCAAGCGTGGGGTTCCGACCTAGGGCGTGTTTGATTCTGCAGTCCTGACGCTGGACAGTTTGTGTTCAATTACGCTTCGGATTGGATGCGAAGTAAATTAAATCGCCGAGAGCAAGGGAAGGCCGCGGTAAGTTAAGAACCGCCAACCGACCTGCACTTAACGCCGTGTTGATGACATCGCCCAGGATTGCGGTACATTAATGATATGTGAGTAGATAGTGTAAGGCCGCATACGCACGGAGATGTCCTTGAAGCGCGGCCTGTATTTTTGGCGTGAGCTATGGGATGTTGATGGGGGTGGCACCCGACGAGCTTTTTCCTGCAGATCTCAAACGCGAGCCAAAGAAGCAATTGATCGAGCCTAGGTTCCCTCTAAATTAGTTCCCCGTCCGCAGCCTAAGCTTTACGGGGTAGATATAAGTGCGGGGAGTAGCTTGGGAATAGTAGTCGACTGTGCTGCCTGTGACGTAGGCGTCGACATTTTGTTCGTTACTCACGATAGTTAGTTTCGCATATATGTGTTTGATTTCAAAATATTCAGTGAGAGGTCGTAAATGAAGTCTCGTTGTGCGTAGATTGAAACCGATTGCGCGCTGGGGGGACAACATTCCAGCCGAAGTGCGTATTAATGAGTCGCCTGCGATGGAAATAGACGCCCAAGAAATCATCGGATATTGCCGTATCGGAGATTGAATCGTACACTAAACCTTAATTCAGGTATCCACACAAAGTGGTGAATTCTGCTCGTCGTCACACACGCTCAACTTGCTGCCTTGAAAAATCCATTGGCACTACCAGGTACGTTCTTAAAGGCTATTATTTGTTCTCCTAGATATTTAACTTCTATTTAGGCGCAGAGGTCAATTGGGAGGCACTCGTTAACATTTACGACAACTTTGTACGTCTCTTCCAGTAGAACCTTGGCTGGCTTTACTGACCAGGTATGACAGATAAACACAACACAAAATGGGTGCTAGCCGTGCTGATAAAGCTATCTACTTCGAGAAGCTCAAGGAGCTCCTCGCCAAGTTCCGTAAGAGATCTTATCGCAACATATACACTTCAATTTTTTTAATACATAACATCCAGCCTCCATCTTCTTGGTGAACGTCGACAATGTTGGCTCCAACCAGATGCATCAGATCCGTGTCTCCCTCCGTGGAAAGGGTGTCGTGCTGATGGGTAAGAACACCATGGTCCGCCGTGCTCTCCGCACCATCCTTGCCGAGAACCCCCAATACGAGCGCCTGCTGCCTTTCGTCAAGGGTAACATTGGATTCGTCTTCACCTCGGACGACCTCAAGGATATCCGTGAAATCATCGTGGCCAACAAGGTCGCTGCCCCTGCCCGTGCAGGTGCCTTCGCGCCCAAGGATGTCACCGTCCCTGCCTGCAACACTGGAATGGAACCCGGAAAGACCTCTTTCTTCCAGGCCCTCGGTATTCCCACCAAGATTGCCCGTGGTACTATTGAAATTGTGTCCGATGTCAAGGTCGTCACTGCCGGAACCCGTGTCGGAAGCTCTGAGGCCACCCTCCTCAACATGCTCAACATCTCGCCGTTCACCTACGGTATGACTGTTGTCCAGATCTTCGACCAGGGCAACATCTTCTCGCCGGATGTCCTTGACATTGACGAGCAAGAACTCGTTGACCGCTTCTTGTCCGGTATCAAGACCATTGCCGCTATCTCCTTGGCTCTTAACTACCCCACCATTGTCTCGGTGTCCCACACCCTCGTCAATGCCTACAAGAACGTCCTCGCCATCTCCCTTGCCACCGAGTACACTTTCGAGGCTTCCGAGAAGGTATGTCTTTCCCTTTATCGACAGACTTATATATGTGATTATTTATATACACACACTGAAAATTCTGAGCGTCTGACGGATGCACGGCGGAAATTTACTCTACATGATATTCTTCAAACCTAAATCTGGCCTACCTCTGAACCCCATACTAATTCTTTTCTTAGATCAAGGAGTACCTTGCCAATCCCGATGCTTTCGCTGTCGCTGCTCCCGTCGCAGCCGCCGCCGATGCACCCGCAGCCGCCGCTGCTGTGGAGGAGAAGGAGGAGGAGAAGGAAGAGTCGGACGACGACATGGTGAGTCTTTCCTCGTAATGGCCGTTGGGAATGCTCATTGAAGAACGTTTGTTGCAGGGCTTCGGATTATTCGATTAAACGTAGAGCCCCGGAGTTCCGCCGTGGTAAAGACGATGCTTGTAGTCCTGTTATGTAGCTGCCAAAATCATGATATGTTCCGCTTGCTCTGGAGTGCGCGTGTGATTATGTGGATTCGGGATTAATATCGGGCAAAACAGGATGACGGAGTGTCTGATCATGGCATGACGGAGGTAACCGCGGTGGGGGAAGGCTTCTGCCAGCCAGTGTCGACGTATTTAGACAGTACAAACCCGCTTCTTGATCATGACCATCACACGTTTACCGGTCGTCAGCGCACCGATCCGATTATCTTTCCCAATCTGGTGCTCGCCGCTCACTTTTGGACTGCATTGACTGAACCGTCATCTTGAGCGTTCTATATATTCCAGACCGCCATGGCCTCCGAATCGATCCCAGAACCCCAGACCAGCGACATGGATTTCGGAAAGGGTGGCCACCTCATCGTCGTCTCAAATCGACTCCCTATCACTATCAACAAGGATGCCAATGGCGAGTACCACTTTAAAATGTCATCCGGCGGTCTTGTATCAGCTCTGTCTGGTTTCAAGAAGTCGCTCAACTTCACTTGGATCGGATGGCCTGGTTTCTTCATCCCCCCGAAGGACCGGCCACTTGTAGACAAGCGCCTCATGGAAGAGTACTCATGTCAAGCTGTCTACCTCGATGATGACGTCGCTGATCGACACTACAACGGTTTCTCCAACTCTATCCTGTGGCCATTGTTCCATTACCACCCTGGCGAGATGAACTTTGACGAGGAGAACTGGCTTGCATACCGCCAGGCTAACATGCAGTTCGCCGAGGTCGTTCGCCAGCAAATCACTCCCGGCGCCATGGTGTGGGTGCAAGACTACCACCTCATGCTCCTTCCCATGCTCCTGCGCGGCATAATCGACGGGCGCGCAAACGTTGGCACATTCACGAGCGAAGAGTTGACTAAGATTACCGAGGGGATTGACGTCACGGCGTTCTCGTCGACACAACCTCCCACGCCTGGCGTGAAGATTGGCTATTTCCTGCACACACCATTCCCCAGTAGCGAAATCTACAGGTACGCTGCCACAATATCTACGACTTAGACGCACCCTGATTTCATCAGGATTTTGCCTGTACGACGTGAGATCTTACTGGGGGTTCTGTACTGTGACCTCATCGGGTTCCACACATACGACTACGCTCGTCATTTCCTGTCATCATGTACGCGTATTCTGGGGCTCTCCACGATGCCGAATGGGGTCGAGTTCGAAGGCCGTCTTGCTCATGTGGGGACTTTCCCAATTGGAATTGAGCCCAACAGCTTTATCGAGGTAAATTGCGCAGTGACTACAGTTCATATCTGCGCTAATTTTCGTTTCGTCTCGTTCCAGAACCTGCAAAAGCCCTCTGTCATTGATCGAGTGAAGCAACTGGAACAACGTTTCGGCGGGGTTAAAGTCATTGTTGGAGTCGATCGTCTTGATTATATCAAGGGTGTTCCTCAGAAGTTACACGCGCTTGAGCTCTTCCTCTCGCAGCACCCGGAGTGGATAGGCAAGGTCCGCTACATTCTTTCCCAGTATGATGAAAGACATATTAAACCCTGTTCAGGTCGTTCTCGTACAACTCGCAGTACCATCACGACAAGACGTGGAAGAGTATCAGAATTTGCGATCGACTGTGAACGAACTTGTAGGGCGTATCAATGGACGTTTCGGCACGGTGGAGTTCATGCCTATTCATTTCATGCACAAGAGCCTTGCGTTCGATGAACTGTGTGCGCTGTACACCGTTAGCGATGTATGTCTGGTGTCAAGTACCCGAGACGGCATGAACCTTGTAAGTGGTCTTCATTTCCGTCATCGTAATCTTGGCATGCTCATTGTAGAATGCAGGTATCGTACGAGTACATCGCTTGCCAGCAAGCCCGTCAAGGAGTGCTCATACTCTCCGAATTCGCCGGGGCCGCACAGAGTCTCAACGGATCAATAGTCGTTAACCCGTGGGACTCACAAGAAGTCGCAGATGCGATACACGAGGCAGTGACTATGGATGCTACGACCCGAGCAGAAAACCAGCGTAAGCTGTTCAAATACGTGAACAAGTACAGCGCAGCATTCTGGGGCAGTAGTTTCATCCGGGAGATGAGCAAGATCGACACAGAGGATGTAAGCAAGGAGGGCCAGGCCGAACTACATGCCAAGGCACACGACGAGGCGACAGACGGCAGTGTGATTGTCAACGGGTCTGTTCCGCTGACAACATAAACAGCTGTACGAGGGCCGTTCGTGTCCTTTGTTCTATCTCTGCGTGTAAAAGTGACGAAAAGAAGGCAGGAATCAAGGAAAGTTGTCGTAATCCATATTTTGGGGCTGCTTATTCCTTTAGAACTACATTACGCTATGCTGCTACATTCTCTTAGAATTCGTCCTCAAAAACGAGTATGGTATCATACAATTCTTCCGTTCGGTCTCTACGGATATTCACGAGCGTCGAACAGGTTGTAATTTTATTTTGTTCACTCTTATACATGTACTATCATACTTCTACTTGGATCTCCTTGTTTGATGACTTTGGCTGGTATGTACGAATATCTCGGTAGAGTCTCTAGATATTATAATTTCGCCGCATGACTTTGTTACGAATCGTTTACTAGGGCTCTTCATGCGACGTTGTTACTGCTCAATGCTGCGCAACAAGCGAGAAAGAAGTTCGGACCTTTGCAGGGAATACGTGTCACGAGCTTGCGATCGTGCTGAAGAAGGACCTGACTGGCGTGCTAACTTTTGCCCGTTGCAGACGGTGACTGACGGTGAGCTAGCACAAGGTTATAAATAGGGTGATCCCATGATGCCCCGGAACATGTGGCGTTGCAGTAATCGGCACCATCACGGACCTTGGGGTAAATTCCAATTTTGGCATCGTTCTTGCCCGATAAAGAACTGGACACCTGGCAGGTGTTGCACCGTATTCACAATTTGGGGGTGCGCGTTGGCAATGGCATTACAGTATGTGCTGGGAGACCGCTCCGGAGGACCGTTTAGACGGCGTTGCATGCCCTATTACCGCTTGGGGCTAAAGCCAGTGGTGCATAAGGCATATACACAGCCTCGCTGTCAGAAGGTGCCATCAGAATTGCCGAGAAAGCGTGCTGGAGGGGTTGAGGCCTGAGGCTGAGTTAAAGAGCGGGGTTTCGGGTAAGGCTCTCTGAAGCTCGTGAAAAAAGCATTACATCGACCCCCTTCGATCCGAGACGCCGCGGCTGCACAGTGCATATGTAAACGCGAAAATTTGGTGGGTGGCATTGTGGGCATTGAATGCCGGAAGGACCGAAAGCCGAATGCACAGTCGTGGTTATAAGTAACCCGTGAGCTTGAATAAGTGACGCTCGTAGTTATGAATGACTCACCCGGGGCTCGAGACACGTTACTTATTGGCGAGCTGTGGGCAATCCTGCTGTCCTGACTGGCGTGCTGAGTCGACAGGTGATTAATACTGGTGCAAATTAGGCTCTCTGCGCAGTCGGGCTTCGTAAGAGAAGAAGTCATGCCGGCCATCGGTAATGCAATGTGCACTGCATAGCTTGCATAGCTTGGAGAATTGTCTTGTGAGCTACGCAAGGATGCATGATACCGTTGCTTCGGCGTGAGGATAAATAGGTGCACCAAATATTTACAAAATGTAAATACAATGAATCTTGTACAGCTTCAAGAACAGAAAAAAACCAGTAACTGTATTCTGGAGAGAAAAATATACAAGGGTTTCACGGATTCGCCATAATAGTAAGTTGGCTCTCACAGGGACAGTTTCGTCGCATGCAAATGGGTTTCTGCGAAGCTTTTAATATTAAACATTCTGTAAACCATAAGGGGGATCCGCAGAGTTAATTATCATCTTGTCTCCTTATGTACATGGAATATATAGCATAATTTCTCACACGCTGTATCTGGGGCAGGGGCAGGGGAGGCTAGAAGACGAGGAGGAGGCTGTAGAATGCACACATGCGGCTTATGGCAAAGATTAGGAACCAGCTACACGGTGAGTGGCGCCCTAAATTCACGCACCCTTTCCAACGATGGATAGATAGTATACACGTCTATAAACATCAGCTGGTATTATTTGATAACATCATATGAGCGGTCTGTCAGGAGGTCAGTGGAAGGCTATGCATTTCCTTTCGAGACCGAGCGAGCGCGCTGGGTGATCTATGCAACCGATGGGGTAGCCAAGGCGGTCAGCGCGCAACTGACTTGATTCGAGAGTTTGATATCTTTTTGGTGACATATTTCTGAAGTGCGTGCGATTAATTCCAAATTCCTAGTGGTCCAAATAAAGTAGCTTGAACTTCGTTGAGATGGGTGTGCGGTCTCTGCCGAGGCTCCGCTTTTGCTAAATACGTTATTGAATAGGAGTGATATTGGAGCAAAAATATACACCGAGTGAATTGAGCCCATGGAGCCAATGTTCGCGGTTTAGTTAAATTTCTTACGTCCAAGCTATGGCGGTTTAATCGGGCTCTTCTATAATCACGGTCATCCGTTTGTTCCCCACTGGCATATCGCACGGTGGAGTAGGGTCTAGGTCCACTGCTGTGTTAAATAAAGTTCAGAATATTTGTGTATCATTTGACGTTACTGGTAGTTTCTACGCGCTCATTTGTTGCGAACATGCTATTGCCCTTTTTTTAATCACCCTGGCGCTCAAGAAGGCGTCGGCTACCTGGTAGGCGCTCGGGTTTATAGTTGTCACGAGATTGATATTTTAGGCGCCCGCCTGATGATCATTATCCACGCCAGTACGGATGATACAAGCAAACGCGTACTATAATATAATTAATGTAAAATTAAAGCAAAAAAATGGCAGAGGAGGGGGTTCCACCGTTTTTTCAGCAAAGCAGCTAAGTATATTGTACATAAGTAGCCTAACTTTGCTACTTCTAAACTCCTATGAGCCAGGCCATTCAACGGACTATTTAGATCGAATTATATACTTCACAGCACTTATGAGGAATAGGGGAATATCATGTAACAGCTGTGCAGTGCAGTGATCTAGGATACATGTGTGCTGTCTAGCTGCGCACGTTCTGTTAGGACATATAAGTAGGCTATCCGATATCTGGTTTAGATGCATACCTTGGCAGCAGATCTTGGTATTCTTAGGTACTAGAAGAAGCGCGGAATACCACGCACGATTTCCGAAATCACAGACTCTATGGATGCAGAAATGCCGAGCTTGAGCTTGAGCTTGAAAGATAGAGCCGTACCCCGAGAAATTTTATCTAGAGACGATTATCATAGCATGCGTAATCAGATTTCAAGATTAGAATGCGGTACGTTTCTAGAGTCTGGACAAGTGGACGAGCCAGGCGCCTCACGGCCACCGAGAGTTGAGGTCAAAAGTTTATGTAGATATCTTCCAAAAAGGAAACCATCAAAAACGACGGGCCTGGGACTCGAACCCAGAATCTTTAGCTGGCTACCATGCCGGAAACTAACGCGTTGCCATTACGCCAACCCACCAATATAATGGCCATCGCCGGGTGCAGTCTCAACATGCGTAAGGTGTGCATCACCATTTCATCAATAACAATAGGCACACCCTTTGACAGATCGCAGATGGATGTGGCATAAATTAAACAGAAGTCTGGGTAACTTAAAGTACATATGACAAGAGATGAAAGTCATATGCAACACACGTAATGCTGAGCTGTGTAATGTTGTGTATGTAGTAACCGTCTGGGTTGGGGTAGAGACGCGGCTCTCGACGCGGCCATTATTGATGGGCGTTGTAGACGCGCAAGGCTAGCCTCCTACCAAGTTTTCAATACAGTGCTGTAATAATTTGACATCAACGTTCAACGCTCGTTATCGTTGAATACGCCACGATCAGGAGGGGCCAAATTATCTGGCAGTTGACTCTTTTTAGGATCCGTCTCTCTTGGTGGTGTCTTCTAGGATACCCATATGATGGAGAGAAGCTGGTATTGCGTTTTTTTGCTGTGCATTGGTATGTGGGTTCTTGCAGAGCTCGTCCGGACCAGATCTAGAGTGTGCCCGTGGGCGTCCCGCGACGTTTGCACATCGTATATCCAATACTCCAACTTACTCAAATCGGTGATGCAGGACTCACGTCATGCGTAGTAGTGCAGCTATGACGAGCGGTGATAGTCGTATGTATTGCCTGGAACGAGCGATTAATATAGGAAAATATAATTAATTCGCCTATTCCGCCTGGAAAAGGGCATACACACCTTGCTGAGAATGCGGCCATGGTATCCGTGGGCGAATAGCGCAGATGGTGTGATCATATTCCCGATGAGACATGCGGATAATTTAAGTGGAGAACACGCAGTTAGGGCTGTGTCGACTTGGTGTTTCTTGGTGTGGATGCTTTGACTAGACAGGACGATCTGTTTTCTTCTGTCCGAAAGATATATGTTTTCCATTGCAGATACGATCGCCTGCCAAGTCAGGTAGTCACTGGGGTGTGACATAGAGGGCGTTTGTGGACATAAATATCTTTAAGTCCCCCCTCCAAACATACACCTAACATTTGGAGTAGATAATAGCGGTTATATTTGGTTTGCCTCAAGAATAAGTGGTGTTCTGATAATAAATTTGTCATGAGAACAAGTGCACAGTTCGGGATTTGGGCCGCATAGTTCTATTGGACCGTATTTGAGTATCAGTAAGCAACGAAAGCGTGTTTGTGTAATACATGAAATACACGTACATATTCATATCCTGAGACGATATGCTCATGTTTATCCATGGGTGTCGCCTGTTGCTGTGAATCTCAGCTGGTCACCGACCATCGACGCGTTGGCGTTGCGCTGAACGTTGAACGCTCATAGGGGCCACGTGTCGCCAAGTAAATTTTAGCGCCACGCACGCTCCATGTGGTGAGTCGTGACAGAATATTGGGCCCAGTGTGCGCGTTCTGGGTGCTGTATTGAATGCTCATCCGCAAGGTATGGAGTGTGCTGTGGGGTAGGGAAAAGCATGTCGACACTGTGCCGAGCGCGAGGCATTAGATCCGTTTTTACGGGTAACAGGAGGTAACAGGGCAAGCTTTGGAGGGATAAGTGCCGCTTCCCCGCTTACGACAAGCTCGGCGCAAAAAACGATCAGGACACAGTCACACAACTCATATCTGGAGATACGGTTGGGTTGACGGGTTGCGCAGTCCAAGTCAGACCAAGAGAATGCTGCAGTATGTGCACTCGCAAGATACCCGGCACCCGGCAGGAATCCTGTGCGCTCAAGCATTTCGTGGAGAATGACAAGGAGCGATGTCGTATGCTATGCCGGGAGTCACAGCACTGACCGGAGAGGAATTTTACATAGAAAGGGGGTTCGCATACGGAGTCCGGACAGTTCCGGCAGGGGAAATCTAAGCAACACGTGACGCGAAATGTTGAATGTCGTCTTGTCAATGTTCGACTTGCTGTTCACAGACTTCTGCAGTCATCGTCGCCAACGGCGTCAACGTCTACAAGGCGCCTATTTTCGAAAGCCACTGGAGCATAGCCGCTCATTACTCAGTGCGGGATCATTGAAGGGGGCGCTCCAATCGTCGATCTGGTGTATCTCAGGTTCGATTGAGCACAGCCTCGCTTGGCGGAGAAGTATTTAGACCTTGAATCAACTTTGGGTTCCCGTTTACACGCCTCCCACACTGGGTAGGTACCATGACTTCCTCAGTCCCTTCTATCAACATTACGGTCGACCCGCCACATTCCACGGATGACCTCCACTCTCCCCTTTCGACTGGTCTGCTGTCTCCCCCAGCATATGGCTCAGACTCGGGCTCTGTCCCCCCGTCGCCAACACTCTCAAGCCATTCAGTCCAATATCCAACGACCCTCCAACTGCGGGGAAACAACCCGGAGCAGTCTTCTGGTCTCACCTCTCTGAACCTTTTGGCGCCGAACACGCATCACCGCATGGGTAGCGATGCCACTTCAGTAACCGACGTGGAGTCTGTGGACTACCGGCATGTCTCATCCGCAACGACGTCTTTCACACATTTTGACGATGCGCCTGCCTCCAGCAAGAAGAAATCGTTCGAAATTCCGCCCAGCCAGGACGAGAGGGACGCAGAGAAGGAGAAGGAGAAGGCTAGCAAGAAAAAAGCAAAGAAAGGGGATGAAGTTGACAATGCGCAACCCGCGCAAACGGCCCACGAAATTCTGCTCTCTCAGGACGAGGCGATAGATCCCGCGCCTTTCACCTTCAAGCCATATCAGCTGGCGCATATGCTCGACCCCAAGAGCATGTCGATTCTCGCGTCTTTTGGTGGCGTCGATGGACTATTGCGTGGATTGGGCGTTCGTGCAGATCACGGCTTGTCGTCGAGTGCTGCGAGGTCGTCGAAAGGAGGCCATGGCCATTCTCGCCGCCACCATACGAACCATGATTCACAAGAGCACATTGAGAAGCTACCTGACATCATCCTCACGGAACCGAGTGGAGAAACGGCACCAACCGTCGCAGACGACGGTGCACCATTTGGCGCGACACTCGACGACCGCAAGCGGGTTTTTGGCGAGAATGTTCTGCCCACACGCATCAGCAAGACGCTGTTGCAACTCATGTGGCTCGCATTGCAGGACAAGGTCTTGGTGCGTCGCGTTCTTATTTTAGTTTTGTGTTAGTCACTCATCTCAGTTCAGATTTTATTATCGGTTGCAGCCGTCATTTCGCTCGCTTTGGGTTTCTTCCAGGACTTTGGAACACCTCGACCACCCGGTGAAGCTCCTGTTGACTGGGTAGAAGGCGTAGCTATTATGATTGCCATCGCCATCGTGGTATGTTTCACTTTAAATGTATTTTCCTTCGAAAAGACTTAATTTTGTCTGAACTCAGGTCGTTGTTGGCTCTGTAAACGATTGGCAAAAGGAGCGCCAGTTCAAAGCCCTCAACGAACGAAAGGAAGAGCGAGGTGTCAAGGTCACGCGTGATGGGGTCGACAAAATGATTGATATCAAAGTACGGGCATGTTCAACGGTACTGGGAATTTTTGCTGACTTCGAGGCCTGAACTATAGGAAGTTGTTGTTGGAGACATTGCCCACCTTGAACCCGGCGAGGTTATACCGTGCGATGGTATCTTTTTATCTGGACACAATGTCAAGTGCGATGAATCGGGCGCCACGGGAGAATCGGACTCTATAAAGAAGCTGACGTATTCTGAGGTCATCGAACTCCATCGTCAAGCAGTCGCAGCAGGCAAGGACCCCGAAGCCGGACACACGGACTGCTTCATTATTTCCGGCAGCAAAGTTCTAGAGGGCGTTGGCAAATACGTCGTCGTCGCTGTTGGCACCAAGAGTTTCAATGGCCGTATCATGATGGGTATGTTAGTATTCATGTCGAGGTGTGGATAAGGCTAAACATACTTTCCTAGCTCTCCGTGGTGATACCGAAAACACGCCGCTTCAGCTGAAACTCAATGCCCTTGCTGAACTCATTGCTAAGATTGGTTCACTTGCGGGCTTGATTTTGTTCGTCGCATTGATGATCAGGTTTTTCGTGCAGCTTGGCAAAGGTGTCCCCGTTCGGTATGTCACATTTTCACTCCGTATATGTCTTTGTGAGGTACTAACGGACCGCATAATTTTGTAGTAATGCGAGCGAAAATGGCATAGCATTTGTGAACATACTAATCATTTCTGTCACATTGATTGTCGTCGCCGTTCCAGAAGGTGTGTTTTATATGTCATGTCTCTGACTAGATTTATCAATTCATTCTTGTTTCGTAGGTCTACCATTGGCAGTCACTCTTGCACTGGCTTTTGCGACCAAACGGATGACTTATGAGAAGCTCCTTGTCCGTGTTCTTGGATCGTGTGAAACCATGGCCAATGCATCGGTCATTTGCACAGACAAAACAGGAACGCTGACGCAAAACTCTATGACCGTCGTAGCCGGCTCTATTGGCATCCACGCTAAATTCGTCCGCAAGCTCGATGAAAATGCTGCGCGGACAAATGCCAACGACAATGACGTCACTCGGAAACACCACCAGGACTTTTCTGTCGACCAAAGCAACCTCAACAGCGTCCTGTCGCCCCAAGTCCGCGATCTGTTCAACGAGGCTATTGCGGTCAACTCGACTGCGTTCCAAGACATAGACCCTGAAAGCGGCGAGATCATCTTCATCGGCAGCAAGACTGAAACGGCCCTCCTGCAGTTCGCCCAGGAGCTCAAGTGGAATGACTTCCAGAAGACTCGCGATGCTGCCGAAGTCGTGCAGATGATCCCTTTCTCCAGCGAGCGCAAATCTATGGGTGTTGTTATCCGGCTCCCGGGCGGCGGTTACCGGGCTTACTTCAAGGGCGCCAGTGAAATTCTCGCAAAGAAGTCGACTCGTCACATCGTTGTTCACCGAGATGGGAAGTACCCCACTGATATCGAGACGATGCCTATCGATGAACTGGCGACAGAGAACATCAGCCGCACTATTATTTTCTATGCAAACCAAACTCTACGAACCATTGCTCTGTGCTATCGCGATCTGCCCACATGGCCCCCTGCAGGGACATCTCTGAACTCCGAAGGCGATGTCAGTACTTCTATAATTATGAGCGTCTTTATTTACTCACTTCCGTTTTTAGGTTCCATTCGAAGACCTCTGCTGCGAGCTAACTCTCATCGGCATCACTGGCATTGAAGATCCTCTTCGCGATGGTGTCCAGGACGCTGTCATGAAATGTCACCGGGCAGGAGTAACGGTCAAGATGTGTACTGGAGACAACGTGCTCACCGCACGTTCGATTGCAACGCAATGCGGTATTTTCACCAAAGGCGGCATCATCATGGAGGGACCCGTTTTCCGGCAGCTCACGCAGGCGGAGCGTGTTGAAATTGTGCCTCGGCTGCAGGTCCTTGCCCGTTCGTCCCCGGAGGATAAGAAAGTTTTGGTCGAAACGCTCAAGAGCATTGGCGAAATTGTTGGCGTCACTGGCGACGGTACCAACGATGGACCGGCACTCAAGACCGCTCACGTCGGGTTTTCCATGGGTATCGCCGGTACGGAGGTTGCGAAAGAGGCTTCGGACATCATCCTGATGGACGACAACTTTTCGTCTATTGTCAAGGCCATTATGTGGGGTCGCTGCGTGAACGACGCAGTCCGCAAATTTTTGCAGTTCCAGATTTCTACGAACGTCACAGCTGTCGCTATTACGTTCGTATCTGCAGTGGCTTCGGACGAGGAAGAATCCGTGCTGTCCGCCGTACAGCTGCTCTGGATCAACATCATCATGGACACGTTCGCTGCTCTCGCTCTCGCTACGGACCCGGCATCTGAGAAACTGCTCGAACGCAAGCCGGACAAGAAGACTGCACCGCTGTTCTCCGTTGAGATGTACAAGATGATCTTGATGCAGTCTATTTATCAGATTATCGTTATCTTTGTGTTCCACTTCCGCGGCATCGACATCCTTGGGTTCGAGCATACGACGCAAAACGAGCTCATCGTCAAGACGCTCGTCTTCAACACGTTCGTGTTCGCGCAGATCTTCAACTCGGTCAATTGCAGGCGTCTTGACAGCCAGCTCAACATCTTCGAGGGTATCCTAGCCAATCGCTTTTTCATTGCTATCACTCTGCTCGGTATGTCGACGTTGGAATTCTTTCTTGAGGCTCTCACTAACATTGATTCTGCAGAAATTGTCGTTCAAGTTCTGATTGTGTTCGTTGGCGGAGCTGCTTTCCAGGTCACCCGTATTGGTGGGCGTGAGTGGGGCATATCCCTTGCGCTCGGCTTTGTGTCTATTCCCTGGGGTGCTGTCATCCGCTTGATGCCTACGAAGCCCTTCGAGAAGTTATTCAAGTTTGTCAGACTGGTGGAGGAGCCCAAGGAAGTACTCCCAACAGCACGCGTGGACCAGGAGGGATGGAGCGGCGCTATCAATATGGTTCGCGACAATCTCAGTACGTTCGCCAACCTCCGCGGTGGCCGTTTGAGGTCGTCCTCGTTCGTTATCAAGAGTCGCTCGGCTCGTCTGAGCTCGGATGAGCGCATGGGAATGTACGTTCCATTTGTTTTATTCTTGGCGCTGAGTACTGATCTATGCTCTCCGCAGATCCTCTGTGCTAACGATGGCGCCCACATTGATGATTGGCGCCGTGGCTGCCGCCCAGGCATACCTTCAACCGGGATCGCTTTCAGATCCTGCTCACAGTGATCCCTCTCGTTCGTCGGCTGCTCTCTGGGAAGGCAAACTACAAATCCACCCAGATACTTCGAAGGACGACCCTGTCTATAAGCAATTTGGCGGAAAAGAGAATCTGGCATGATCTTCTGTCCTTATTTGCTTCGCGTTTGCACAATATTTCAAATCACTGGGTGCGGCATCGTCTCTCGTAGCCAGTCAACAGCCCCGGCTTTTATAATGCTGGGTAACCAGTCTGATGCAACACTTATACGGTTTGCATCCGCTAGGGGACAGGCCTGCCTTTAAAATACGACAGCCGCGCCATAATATTTTCGCGCCCGCCTAATTATCACTAATGCATATAGTTCAGCCGCACCTCCTGATTTCAAGGCAAACCTTTACTTTAATGGCTTTCCACTAGATATATATTTTTCGCATTACGAATACTTCTCGTTCTCGACTTTTCGTTCGCCCCTTCGCCATTCTTTAGCCTCTCCTTTGCTATTTCGTCATATATCCACTCCATATCAATGACCTAGGGTCCTTTCATGACGCATACTCTCAAGCCTTATTGACCATTTTGCCGGAAGCAACATCTGCATAGAGATGTGTATCTATCACATAGAATGGCATAAACGATCATCATGTATTACTAGTATCAGCTTTGTTCTTGACGACCTCATCAATAGAAAATCTTGAAGCTTGTTTTATCCATCCAGGCTCTGGGTATGGATTGTGTCTGGGTGTTCGTGTGTTTTTCTACGTAGCAGTTAGCATCACAATAATTTAACATTCAGTGCGACTCGATGATTCTTTGAAATGGTCGATAACAGTACTTTTTGTGAGTTTACGTTTTACATAATGGTCGGGGCAGCCCTGTGATTGTCTTCCTGTTTATGTGATGTCACAGACCTAACACAGACTCCTTTGGCTTCGTCGTCCATGGGCTGCTTTGATAGTACTTATTTTTCTCATTGGAGCACATTTCCAGCTTTGTGAAACACACTTTCCACAACACCCGCAAGCTCAACCTCTCCGGAAGAAAGAAGGGTTAGAGAAGGGACCATGCTATACACAGTGGGTTCGCCTCCAGGCAAACACGGGTTGCGGGTTCATTCCGTCTAATCGATGAGCTGCGTCGTGTCATGCACGAAGTTTGCCGTTTTTGCCTGTCTTTTCACCCCCTTATTTAAACAGGAGAATGGTGTCTTGATGTCCCTCCATTCGCCTTGTTCGCCATCGAATACGTCAGTCACTCGTCCCATTACTCCCGTGATGAATATGCTGATGCCCCTCAGTCAAGCACTCACGAATGGCAACCTTCAAGCCAAAGACAGCTCATGTTCCACGCAATGATCTGTAAGACCATGAATCTTTTAGCAAGAGCTGTGCTCACTCATTCTTTGTCATTCTTTATACACTTGCATAAGCAGCAAACTGCCAAACTCGAATGCATTAGAGTCGGATCTCCAGAAATTGCCGGTTATCATGTATGTTAAATTGAACATCTGCTCCCAGTCCCCATTTCTCATGACTTTCCAGACTGTTAGGCCAGACAGGTACTGGAAAAAGCAGCGTAAGATCTCGTTAAATTATCTTCTGAAACTATTACACTGTTTGATATCCCTTTGCCAGTTCATCGGTACAGCCGACCCACACCTCTGTCAGAAGCCAGAGGTTGGCCATGGCCTGGAGTCCTGTACAAAAGGGATCCTGCCGTTCAAAGTTAAAAACACGACGAGCGATTCAGAAGGAAGGTCTGTGATACTGGTTGATACTCCAGGGTTTGACGACAGCAATCTGCTCATTCGAGATCAAGATCGACTGGAAATCATCATACAATGGCTGAAAAACAAGTAGGCTCTGATAATTTTTGTGGCATACACAGCAACGTTCAAGATCGTCAGTTAGGCCAAACTTGAAATTGGGTGGAATCATTATTCTATACGACATCACAACTGCTCGGATAGCAGGCAGCTCAACTCTAGTCGCCCCTGAAGGGACGCCACATCCTCCTAACGTTGCTTTTGTTACGACGAAATGGCCCGCATCCGAATGTTACCTCAACGAATGCGTGAAACATGAAGTGGAGCTGCAAAGCCTTCTTTCAGTAGTACCGAAGATGGAGGTCAAGCGCTTTGATAACTCTGCTAAATCGGCTTGGAAAATTATCGACGATGTTTCTCCGCTTTCTGGCGTAGAATTGGATACTCGGCGACGTTTGTTGGCACAGCTGGAGAGAATACTTAACCAATCTAAGGCGACAATGCACCTCGAAGCGAAGCACACTGGCCTGTAAGAATTTCGTCATCTCATTATTCAGATTTGAGAACAAGTGATTGATTGTGACTTGACGCAGAAATTCGACTCTACCAATTGTATCAGATGATTTCCCGAATATACCCGCTATTATGTTCGTTATGCTAAAAATTTGCATGAGATTGTATCTCATTCACCCTACAGGTTATTAGGACAAGTAGGTTGCGGGAAAAGCAGTGTAAGAGTCTATTTGTACCTCTGATTAAGGGATGAGACCGATGTTTTTATCCACAGTTCATCAATATAGCAGATCCCCACCTTGTTCCCAAACCACAAGTCAGCGACAAGCTAGCCTCTTGTACAAAAGTACCGCAACAATTTAGGGTCAAAGATCCAAGCAATCCGCAGAAATCTGTTATCCTTGTCGACACTCCCGGACTAAACGATAGTGATCCACTTCGTGGAGACAGAGAGCAGCTAGGGATGATCATTGATTGGCTAAAAGAAAGGTGAGTCTTTGGTTATCATGCCCTTCGATACGTGTTTCTGCTAAAGAATCTGCTTACTAGGCCAAAAATGAAGTTCGCCGGAGTTTTCTATCTATACGATATCACTGAAGCGCGCATCACAAACCCCTTGCACATAGTCGCAAACACTACGAAAGAGCAAATGGATTCTCACCCACCCCAAACTCTATTCTTGACGACTAAGTGGGCTTCCATGGATTTTGGTGTATGCAGAAGCCGCGAAGAAGAGCTGCGAAATTACCTTCCAGAGGGGACAATGAAACGCTTCACTGGCAGTACTGAATCGGCTTGGGGAATTATCGGTGACATTTGTACCCCTGCGAATTTGCTTTCAGCACAGAAATTGCAGAGTCAACTGGAAACCATACGCGATGGCTTCTTCCCTGCACCCGGAGAAAACATTATCGTCAGATTCTTCATGGAGCTGATACAGTGGATCAGGAATCCTTGATGTAACAGCCTTAGTCTATAACCAATACCTTGGTTATACAATTTTTTGTACTTTAAGGTTCTTATAAGGAAAGGCTTGCGAGTGAAAGGAAGGATTCACTTACTGGTCGTTTTTGTTGATAGGTCATCAGGCGGCTTTGCACGCCTTGAACAGCTCTCTTACAGGTATTGCGCAGTCATCTTCGCGATCTTGGCGAGCACATCTACACGTCAAGAAATTTCGTTAAACGTCGACTGACTTTCTCGCGAGGAGGAAGAAAAAGCCCAATTTTCATTTGGATCGTTGTCGAAGCGGGGTTCTCGCCTACAAGCTCGTTGATACGGCGACTGAGGCCCAAGGCTTTAGCAACTCTGAGATAGGCTTTCGCAAGTCTGTCTTTACCCGCTCTATAACTAGCGCCAAGATGCCTGAGTTCTGCGAGACCTTTACTCCTTTCCTAGGCTTCTGTCCCGGGTGACTCGGGCTGCATCTCCCTCCATAGCAAGCATATCCTTGGAGTAGTCACTAGAGGTGCTGATACCATCGACAGAACGGTTGTCGATCTCATGCCGAACCGGTACATTTCGGAGGAGATGGGTCTCAGGTTATTGAGTTGGAACTTGGTAGTCAGGTAGATCGTCGAGTTGCAAACTCAAAATATGTGAGGCTCGTCTGATGAGAGTCAAACGAGAATACCCGAGAACTGTAACTGAGTATTGTTTATACAGAGATATAGAGTTGAGAGACTAGGACCTAGGACCTATGTAGGTCGCTCAGCGCTGGCAAGCAACTTGTCGTATAAGTATGTCAATCACGTGAATAAATGGCCAAAAATGGCCAGGCAGTTGGGTCCAATGGGTGGCCATTGAGCGCGACTTGCTTTCGTCCAACTCATTTCTTTCTAATCTCGTGTCTGCTCCTCTGCTTTCATTCAAGTTCTTTCAATTCGATGTCGTTCTTTTCGAACGCGTCGTCCACAACGGTGGGGGGCTCTGTCAACACCTCAGCAACTGCTGAGAAGGACATTGAAGTGGCCGACCCACCAACGGATTCCATATCATCAATATCCTTCTCTAGCCAGGCCGATTACATGGCTGTTGGCAGCTGGGATAACAGTGTTAGTTGTAAAATAAGCAGCCGTGATATTTGCTGATATTGATATCCATTTGAAGGTGCGAATCTATGAAGTAGGCGCTAATGGACAAACCCAAGGAAAAGCCATGTATCAACATCAGGGCCCGGTGTTAGATGTTTGCTGGAACAAAGTACGCGTGATGCGATGATATTATGAACCTTCTATTGATGTGGATTACAGGAGGGGAATAAGATATTCTCTGGAGGTGCCGATAATGCTGGACGCATGTTCGATGTGACCACTGGACAAGCCACCCAAGTAGCCCAGCACGATGCTCCTATCAAAGTGGTCAAATGGGTGGATGCACCTCAAGCTGGAATTTTGGCTACAGGCAGTTGGGACAAGACTATTAAAGTGCGCTTTGATTTCTGTTTTCTGCGGCTAGTTAGGCTAAATATCCGACCTAGTATTGGGACCTGCGAACACCGACCCCAGTTGCCACTGTGACTCTACCAGAACGATGCTATACCTTCGATGTGCAATATCCTCTTATGGTTGTTGGGACAGCCGAACGTCACATCCAGATATTCAACCTCACAAATCCAAACACCGCCTACAAGGCAGGTAGTTGCTTCCATTGTTCTTTTTATTTGGCTAATCCTCGATATGTAGACTATAGTATCACCTTTGAAGTGGCAGACCCGCGTTGTTTCGTGCTTCACGACCAACCCTGTCAATAGCGGTTTTGCTGTGGGAAGTGTGGAAGGCCGTGTGGCCATCCAGTAAGTCATCATAAAGTCCCGATTGATCTTTCTAAGCGTTTCTTCCAGATATGTAGAAGAGAAAGATGCACAGTAATTCTCGTTAATGACTTTCAGTTTTCTTTTTATACTCATGGACGCCACTAGGAGCAACTTTTCGTTCAAGTGCCACCGTCGTGATGCGACCCCCAACGCCAAAGATCAGACTTTGGTGTATGCAGTCAACGACATCTCTTTCCATCCTGTTCATGGAACATTTTCTACTTGCGGTTTGTCTCTTCGATAACACGGCGGTTATCTGTTTCTAAAAGCATCTTACAGGAGCTGATGGGACTATTCACTTCTGGGACAAGGATGCTCGCACCCGCCTAAAAAGTAGGTCCCTGTTGTGCTCAATCAACATCTTAATCTAATCTGGCCTTCAACAGCTTTCGATGCTGCCCCAGGCCCAATTTCTACCACAGCATTCAATCGTACTGGCAATATATTCGCTTACGCAGTCTCTTACGACTGGCACAAAGGACATTCAGGAATGACGCCCGGAGCGCCCAACAAAATTATGCTTCATTCCTGCAAGGATGACGAAGTCAGAAAGAGGGCTGCACGCAAGTAAAGCTACTGTACGTGATTTGAACATCTCACTATGAATCTCTAATAATTGTCGTCATGGCTTCATAGGTCTGTCCTACTTTTTACTCTCCGTGATCTTGTTTGTTATATTGTGATCTGTATATTAAATCAGTGTTTTGCCGTCGTATTTTTGTTAGTTCATGAACACAGTTTCCAATTTCGAAGATTGCAACTCCAAGTATGAACTCTGTGCAGGACGAAATGTACTGGCCTACAGTTATCTCAGATATTTAAGTGATAACCGAGAAGCTGTAGTCATGAGTCAACTAATTCATACTGCATACATTGCCAAGAAGTTGATATCCGTGTAGTAAGTTGGACCTTCAACTTCAAGCACCTTTGCGTAGGGTCATAATTGTGGGCAGCACCCCTTTCATAGTGACAAATTGATCTTTAATGTCACTGTACCATCTTTTGGGATCATATCCATCCTCCAATCGAATGTCAAGCCTTCGCAGGATCAACACAATGACCATGCGCATTTCCATCCACGCAAGGTTCTTACCGGCGCAATTCGCCGGACCAATCGAGAAAGGGATGAACGCGGTGGTGTTGAGCACGAAGTCGTTCTTGTTTCCAAAAATGTTGGGCTCGAGTTCCATCCGTTTATCCTCTGAGAACCAGCGCTCGGGAATAAAGCTATCTGGAAGAGGAGAAAAATAACGCGAATCTCGCTGGAGGGCATATGTCGGTATAAAGGCGCTGTTGCCCTCTGGAAGAAAGCTTGAAGAAGTTTATCAACGCAATCCATACCTGTTATTTAGGCAAATAACTCACTGTGAACCAAGCAACTTTCCTCCCCTTCCCTTTTCACACTCGCGTTGCGACCCAGATAGAATCGGGGGAAATAACCGCAAGCTTTCGTTTCTGGTTAAATCTCTTTAATCATCGTGTACTTTGTATGGAGATGAAAACTGACATAGCAGCGGTCAAATATGGCAACTGAGCTTGTTTTGTGCAATCATACAAGTTGTCTCCAAGCTCGTCAACTTCTGCTTGTAGGCGCTTGTATGCGGTCGGATGGGTCATGAGGAAATATAGAAGATTCGCGATAGCACTGGAAGTTGTGTCCGCTCCGGCTATTATGGCGAGCGAGCCTAGAAAAGAGAGAACTTTCAGCACAGTCTCCACTGTAGTTGGGGATTTGCATACCGTCACTAATGATCTCGGCAACAGAAGGTGGCCGAGAAGAGACACCGTCTTCATCAATCTATAGAAACATCAGGGAACAAAGGACGAAGAATATAAAATATATCCGGACCAAGTGATGGAAGATATCTTTGTGAGGGGATCCCATTTTCTTCCTTAAAAGGGCGCAATTTCTGCCGTGAGCGCGGAACGCTTTGATATCCCCCGCAAAAAAGGGATACCGGAGAAGCAGTTTTCCTAGCCATGGGACTTGTGCCATTACAATACCATTTCTTGTAGTGATAGATCAGAATCAACAGCGCAGAAATCTAATCAACATCCCGACTGACTTTTGCCCATTTTCCAATAGACGCCATAGGCCATTGGTATCCCCTTGCGCCAGCATCTCAGAACCGCCACCAAACCTAGAATAATATGAAGTCAGAACTTAGTCTCTCCAGGATGCGTTGAATCTAGACGCACGCCAAATCACTCATGATATCATACCTACAAAACATCTCAATTGGCGATCCATATATATAACCGTAATATTTGAAGCTCACGCATAGTATGAGACCCATTTGGTGAGATCGACTGGATTTGACTTGCTGGAAATCGCCTCAACCAGTTGTGCTGAGCGCTTGATAACAAGATCTTCATATCCTTTGAGAGCAGCAGTACTGAAAGCTCCGGTCCAAGGGCGTCTACGCCGGGCGTGTTCGGCTTTGTCTCGTATGGCTACCAATGGCTTGATGGCTTCCGCCTCTGCGATGCGACCTTCCCAGACTGGAAAATCGTGTTAGTCCGCTAGAAATAAAGCGTATGTAGATAACTGACATTGGCCTTTGGGCAACCCTAAATTTCCCATCAATGGACTGACCGCGTCGACATCGCGTATTGAAATTTCATTGGGACCTGATTATTTAAATCACTTTCACGTTTACTGTGTCAACAGAGAGAAAATGACGGCTCACCAACTCTGACGACATCACCATATATTTCATGCAATGTCTGATAGACTATATGCTGCTTTCCTCGGGCGCACAGATAAGCCAAACGAAATTTGCTCAACTTGCACAAGATTGGGCCGGGGTATTTTGCCAGAGGATGCCAGGGTGAAAGGCGGTAGACGCATATAGATGCCAAAAGTGACATCCAGAAAGTCCCAGATACAGTCACACTTGCACTCAACAGACCAGCCGCGCGAGGGAGATAAAATTTCGTCAGGATTGCTGGTGAGCCGAAGATCAAAGGGATAAATAACATTGGTTCATGCGTTTCGATTTTCTTGAAGATGTAATGAACGCACTACGCATAGGTATAAACTCATGTTAGAAACGATAATATGGCAGCTGACAGGACTGCTCACGATGCCTGCAGCTATTATGCCTGAAAATGCGTCCAAGTGAGGACAAGCAGGCAGGAGTACCATGGTAGTTAGACAATGCGGGTTCGAGGATACGTCTCGGAGCGATTCAGGTAGTACTAGAGCCCTGCCAGTGAGAATTATACCTGGATCTGCGGCGCACGGGGTCACCGTGCTTTTGAACGTTGCCAGTAATGAGACCTCTGACAACGAGTAATTCTCCTCTGCTTTTGGGTTGCTTTGGGATGTTTGGGGGCGGGTACGGAGTAGTCCATTGAAGAAGCGTAAGAACGCGAGCGAGAGCTTCGAGAAGAAAGTTCACTTGGTAGCAGGGGCTCTAACGGAAACGGTTACGACCCTGACCCATCTAGATGTCTGAGCTTGAATGCCAATTGATAAAGGAGTCAACAATGGTGTTTACCTTGCTCTCGAAATGTAAATACTCCGAGTCAGCTTCAAGTTGCATGCAAGTTGCATGAACGATTTGATTTGCACGTTGAAGAAGACCGGCAAGGCCGGCGCGTAATACGGCATTATCCGTGTGTTATAAATATCGCTCACTCCCGCACCGTGGCCAGGCAAGCACCAGGAAGAATACGATACTTCGATCCACTGACTTATAAAACGAATACCATTCATTGCAGTAAGCTGCAAGCATGAAGAACTCAATGAGAACTAAATGAACAGTCCAAATTGGGTCTAACTGTAGAAATTTTGGCAGCAATGGCAGCCACATAGATGTATTGAAAGCTATCTAGGTACACTACCAGGTTGGTCTGTGCAGATTAAAATAATGATAGTAACAAGCAATACGAAGCAAATCCCCATTTTTAGCATGAAGATTGACCTCTTCGTAAGTAGATAATTATACAAATCAAGCATTACCGAGTGATTCAGTCATCTTTTTTGAGTGCTTTGACCTCTAGTAGCGGATCAAGGTGCGATTCTGGCTGGCGATAAGAGCCGCCCGCGCGATCTGCCCAAGTGAAGTACTAAATATATTTATCAGTCCTTGATCACGAGTCAAATGGGGCGCACTTACTTGTCCATAATTGACAGTGAAGTAAAGATGATGCAGAGTGTGATGGGCTGGTCCATTGATAGCCTTTTCGAAGATATGGCCGGTAATCATGTCAGAGTCGTGAATCTGCGCGAGAGACTAAGTCGATAGCATAGCAAAGAAGGGGGGTATACGCACGAAGATACTCCAGAAGTTAACCAGAACAAATAGCACAAGGTATAAGACGCGATGCAGAGGGAATATGAATATGAATAGGTGGTATGGCACTGACTGCAGATAGCCATCTACAGGGTGGAATGCATGAGAGCCAAACGGAGTGGGGACTAAATATTGTGAGTTTCATGTATATAAGAAAGAAGAAAGTTCGACTCACTAATCCATTTGTGATGAGGCTTGTGGATGTGCTTGTAGATGAAAGGAATATGCAGCCATCGATGTATCCAGTAGATACAATAATCTGTGAACAAAAGATACCTGAACGAAAAACATGAACAAGGCAACGGTCAATGAAAAGAGTGTCACCCACAAGATCACAGAAGCAAATAGATAGAAGTAGCCATAGGTATCCGCACCGTCATAAAGCTTTGAATATCCCATCACTTCAGCTTGGAACCAGGGCAGTGTCAACAACGTCATGACAGGGAAGGCCTTCAGACTGGTTTGTATTTCGAGCTTGACTTGGTTTTTTAGAAATCTCGGATGGCGCATCATTTCGTGATTGAAGATATACTGGAATGAGAGACCGGCAAAAACGAAGTACAGGAGATGTATTCCAAGCAACGTCAAGAAAGAGAGTGATAGGATTTGGCGAAGGATATAGTCGCGAGGCCATCCTGAAACGAGTTGTGCCTGAGGATTTGAGTATAACGATGCAATTTCGTTGTATGACAGCGGTGGATGAGGTAGATGAGATACCAGCTGCGACCACGTTGATGATGCCCTCGTAAGAGCAAGATATTTAGCGGTCGAATTTAATGAACCAGTGAATCCTGAAGAATAAGCGAAGGCGGAGAGCGGAACGATACGGGCCCAAGCTTTGTCCAAAATCCAATCGTCCGCTATGTGGAGAACGAGATCCATGATGTCTGGTGGAAGGTTGGAGCTGGTTGGAGTCAATCTCCGTTCTCTCTTCTTGTAATTATATTCTTTCTTTTTCGCACATCAGGCCACTTTCTTTGCGCACGTGATGTGATCTTGCCAAGACATTTGCAACATATGGATGATCATGATCATTTGCTTGGATGTTGGTGGGCTAGCACTTGGGTCCAATTTGGCCGAGGTAAACCTAGCCCACCCTTTGTATTAATACATACTTTTGAGCTACATAAATGGATGAAAGATGATAAGTACTGACCAAATGCTGGATTCTAAGAGCCTTGCCGCCAGCTTGCCGTGCCAACCGTAGCCTCCACGTGGGCTAAAAATAAATAAAGAAGTCTAAATTTAAACAACGGGCCGTCCGAACAAGCCGTATTTAACGGAAACAAAATTACCATGTATAGAAAGTCTACCTCAGTGATAAGCATGGGGCAAAATCTTGGCAAATTCCTTGCAGGTGGAATTGATTCATTCGACGATGAATCGGCTGTGTATATGACTTATTAAGCTTTCTTTAAATGTTTCTAACTCGTTCAATGCGTATTACACGTTCTAAACATGAGGTACATCACCGTGGCCATGCAGTGGCCTTCGTGCTCCTCCTTCATGATGGAAATGGTATTCTCGGAGGCCAAGATTCCTTGCAAGTCTCATTTTACGCCAACCACATCACCTGAACCTTTCCTCCTAGTTGCCTCTCATACTTCTTCTCTGAGTGTTCCCTTTAACTGACAAAATGGGAGCAAAGCCAAAGGAAGAGCCTAAGAAGGAGAAGTTGGCATCGAAAGGAGACAAGTACGTGTGGGTATCTGATTCTGCTGCTAGCACACTAGACTTATTTTACATTTAGAGACGTTGTAGGCGGAAAACCTCCTGTTATTATGTTAGTAAGCTAGAATTAGCACCTATCAGTTAAATTTTCACACTTGCGTTAGAATACTAGGCCAAACCGGTGTCGGGAAGAGTACTGTAAAGTCATATTCTAGACATAAACACTCAATCATAACTGAATTATTCGTCTAGTTCATATCTGTAGCAGGCCAAAATATGCCTATCCCTCCCGAACCAAAAATCGGAGATGGATTGGAATCTTGCACGGGTCCGCCTCAAGAATATATACTCAACGATCCAAGTCATCCATCTAGATCTGTCAGACTTATCGATACCCCTGGATTTAACGACACAAGTGCTGAAGGAGATGACAAACAAGTAAAACTCATCATTAATTGGTTGCAAAAGGAGTAAGGAACATTTTTTAGTTAAGCAGAGTTGTTTATGACGTACACCCAATTCGATTAGACCGAAAGCCAACCTCGTTGGTATTTTATTTCTATGGGAGATCACCCAGACTAGAGCAGCGGACAACCCTGATATGATGAACCCGAGCCAAATAAGAAAACCACCTGGTGTCTTCGTTGTGACAACCAAATGGTCTAATCGTGCCGAAAGAACCCAGTTCGTCGCAAGAGAAGAGCAACTTAGACGAATCTTTAAGCTTGATTCCACTTCCATGAAGCGCTTTTTTAACACACCAGAATCAGCATGGGAGGTTATAAACGAAGTTTGGGGCAGTCCGGACGCATCCAACGTTACGCTGGAGAATGTACGAGAGCTCTTGGAATCAATTCGACCCCACCTCAAGGAGCCAGATAAGCTAATGCGCAAGATTGGAAAATGGTTTGCCAAACTCTTCTGGAGACAATGTGAGTATCAACTTGAAACTCTTGTTATTTAAACGAGTATGTGTTCTGAGCCGATGTTGTAGAACTCATTCTTCTTACTGATGGTGGAGATGATACACTCGAAAAGCGCATTCTGAAGACGAGAGCGAAATCGGGGGTAGTGGAATACGATACGAGGCGTTGAAATGGTCACGTCGCCGAGGAATGTGGATCACTGTAACGAGTCTATACCTGGGCCTGAGTAGTTATACTCTATGAGTCCTTGAGCGAATAGATTATAGGATCATCCAAGGTCATAATGGTTTTTGGTCTACGGCAAGTCTACGGAGCTCCAAATTTAATGTTCAATATTCAGGGCTGACGAGATCTTGTGCCATTTACCGGAACTTCAACCACCCGTTGGATCAACGTTGGCCGTATTTGGGCCGTATAATCTCATCTTAAAAGATGTGAGTTCTGTTGGAGTTCTGACACAATATTACAGTGTATATACAAGAAATGGAGAAGAACAGGACAGCAGCTACTGAGATACTCGACTGGCTCAGGACCCGGTTCGTGCTGGTGAGGCCTGAGCTAACGTCAGTACACGTTCCAAACATGAGGTACTACTGACCCCTTCTTCCTTTTTCGCGGTGGAGATGGTAAGCCCGGAGCGCAAGAATTCTTGAATGAGCCATTTTCATCCATCTACCACATCACCTGAATACCCTCTCTTGCTTGTGTATCACACCTCTCTGAGTGCCCCCTTCGACCGACAAAATGAAAGAAAATTCGAAGAAAGAGCTTAAGAAGCAGAAGCCATCGAAGAAATGCAACAATGTGTAAGTATTTGATTACTCTCCTAGCACACTAGATTTATTTTCAATTCAGAGAAGTTGAAGATGGAAAACTTCCCGTCATCATGTAGGTTGGCTAAACATTGGCACAGTCAAATATTCACATTTGCGTTAGAATATTGGGCCAAAGCGGTGTCGGGAAGAGTAATGTAAAGTCGCATTCTAGACATAAGCACTCGATAATAACTGAATTATTCCTCCAGTTCATATCTGTAGAAGGCAAACATATGCCTATCCCACCACAACCAACAATTGGGAATGGCCTCGGATCCTGCACGAGTTCACCTCAAGAATATACAGTCAACGATCCAGAAAATCCGTCTAGCTCTGTTCGCCTTATTGATACCCTCGGATTCAACAACACAGCTGCTGAAGGAGGTGATAAACAAGTAAAACTCATCATTGATTGGCTGAAAAAAGAGTGAGCAGAAAATTCTAGTCGATGTGAGTTGATGATGACGTACACCCAATATATTAGACCGAAAACCAAGCTCGTTGGTATTTTATTTCTATGGGAGATCACCCAGGCAAGACTGGCGGAAAACCCGGGTCCTGAAACGATTGACCCGCGCCACATAAATACCCCCCCTGGTGTCTTTGTCATAACCACCAAGTGGCCTGATCCAAGTAGTACACAACAAACCCAGTTCGACACAACCGGGAAAGTGCAACTTGCGCGAATCTTTAATCTTTAATTCCCTGCCATGAATCGCTTTTTGAACACGCCCAGAACAGTCCAGATGCATGCAGGGTAACACTACAGGATGTACAAGAGCTCTTAGAATCATTTCAACCCCACCTCACGGAACCAGAAAAAGTAGCGCACAAGATTAGGAAATGGTTCTCCAAATTCTTCTAAGGACAATGTGAGTATCTAACTCCTATTATATGAGTGCTTGTTCTGAGCCGGTTTTGTAGAACTCATCCTGCTCGTTGATGGTGGCGATGCAATAGGGGCAAAGTTATGCAAATCCAGACGGCGATAGGATATGGTCGAAAAGCGCAGTTTGAAGAGGATATCGAGGTCGGAGGCGGTGGGATACGGGACGAGATGCCAGAATTGTCACTTCTTGAGATGTTACTCACTGTAATGAGTCTATATCTGAAAAGTTATTGAGTCCTTGGGCGAATCAGATCATCAGTGTGATCTGCGGAGACTTCTGCGGTCAATCGTGAAATTTCGGAAAAGGCTGCTCGTAATAGGTCCAGATCTCCATCGAGACTCTCTGCCCTAGTTTTCATCTACAAAACATCAGGCATGACGGTAGATTACTTGCTGCAGAGAGCTTACCGCTGATATTGTGTCGCTGGCTGCAATAAGTTCGTGATGATGGTTGTAGACCAGCGATTGGCGCTCGCCGTCCAGCTGTCGGATCTCTGGAAATTTAAATATTCAGTTACTTCTCTGAAGAAAGATCAGATCACAGCTGACCAGTGAGAAGCTCATTTTCACGCTTTAGAAGGGAGGGGAGTGATGATGTAGTAATTAACTGCTCATAATAGCTCTTTGCGTCAAAGGCTGAGGAATCTGAAGCAGAGACATCGTTTCACCCCTGGTGATAGCATATTTGAGGTACTCACTCAGGTCCATGGGATCTTGCGTATTACCTGGCCTAGGAGGTGGAGGGCCGACACCTAAGCCATAATGCTTGCGCAGAAGATCCCTAGCGCGCGTTTTCTGACCGGGTGGCGGTGTCGGCGAGGCGGTCTGTCGCCTTGCAACCGCGGCGGCAGAGCTAGTAGCTGCGGATGAAGAGCTAGGGCTCCCTGATATCGAGCGTATGGGCACGACAGCCGCCGGTGTCGTGCGGAGAGGCGATGGGGGTGGCCGTGGTATTGACGGAACGCGAGATGAGGGGGTGGCCATAGCAGATTATGATCAAATAAGTGCTGCGGGGAATGTTTTGCTGGGCGTGCTTGTAATGCGCAGGCAAGAGTACCTCAAGTTCTAGTGGAGAGAGAAATGAAAGCCCTTGTGAAATAAAGGCGACTTTAGCGAGAGCAGAGAATGTCAGTAATAGCAAGTCTTGAACAAGGCATAGCATTCAAGTTTGTTCAAGTCATTTCGTTCAATGACGCGCATGTGATCAATGCTGTCACCTGTGTATGCAAAATGTTCATCGACAAAGTATCGACAACATCCATTATAAGCCATGGGTGGACCAGAAACTCGAGGTAAAAGGCTACAAGATACGTAAAGGGGTATATATGTATGTGATACTATATTTTACAATAGTAGCGTGAAGTCTGGGTATTGAACATAACAATCAATACAAGTACACCAAAAAAAAAATATAGCCCCGAAAGCTATTCGCGTGTCCAACAAAGATAACGGCGTTCTCTGGATGGTAACTAGAGCAAATGACCATCGTCAGAACCCAAGCTTGTAGCAAGCCCGCTTTTGATTATTTTATTTGCCATTTTCCGCGGGGCGTAGACCCGAAGGAACTTGCCCAGTGGAGGTGTAGTACGAGTGTTGCGCCGTAGGTTGCGTATTTGATTTGGTAGGCGAGTCTTGATTGGGCCGAGGTCGATAATAGCTTGAGCGTTGCGCTTCGTGTGCATTACCGGTGAGTACAGGAGAAGTAGTGTTGACGGCTACTGTAGGCATCGGCCACGGAAGAGCCGGAGCTGAAGAGCTGAGGGTTCCAGGGCCTTTTGACGACGATGGTCGCTGCTGATTTGACATGGCAGGCGAAGCTGCAGGAGTTGACGTCGTTTGGGTAGTACTTTGCGCTGGGGAAGAAATGATTTGGGTGCTATTTGATGGTTGTTGAAGGGAAGCCATAGGAGGGGGAACGATAGTGGTCTCATCAGCGTCGCGGCGACGCTTAGTCCCTCTGCTTGAACTTTCCTTTAAGCCCAAAGCTGTAGCCTTGATAAGAATTTGATGTCTGATATTTGCCACTGTTTAGCAGCAAAAAAGGCTGCAGCATATGTTAAAACTCACCTAGTTCTACTGATACCCCATTCTTGTATCAACCAATCCCAGTCAATCTCTCCAGATGTGCCTTTGGATCTACTTTCTTCGGCCATTCTTTTCAGCTGTTCCGTTTCTTCTTCTGACCATGCTCCTTGATTGCCAATGACTGTTCCTCCGGTGGCAGGTGTCGTGGTAATGGTTGCTGTTGGTTGCGTCGAAACAGGCGGAGTCGACGTGTGAGCAACGGAGGGAACCGTGGAAGGAGGAGGGGGAGGGGGATTGGATTGTGGTGGTGCAGCATAGTGCACACCCGGCTGACCGTAGGCAGCGTATTGATAATACGGTGTTGTAGGGTACTGCCCAGGAGCAGTGCTATAAATGGGATAGGCAGGGTATGGAGGTTGAACGCCTAACGGAACTACAAATGTCTGAGGATTGGTTATAATGTTCGGAGTGCCCGAAGAAATTGTGGTTGGATGTGCAGATGTAGCAACAGCAGAGTTGGTATTTGGTTGGCCCATAGGAAGATAGACCGAGGACAAGGCTGGGTAAGTGGGTGGCGGCGGATTTGTGATAAGTTGGGAAGGATTAGAGAGCTGCAGAGAATAGATTTAGTCGAAGACCACAACATAAACATGTCTGCACGTACCAAAGCGTCGCACACTCTTTTAGCCTCAGCAATCATGACCAACGGATCGACCTTTACCCCAGGCCCCATGCTATAACATTGCGCAATAACAAGAGACGGTGTCCCTTTCTGTTACGGCGGTGAGCGCATCCTCTACCGTATATAATTAACCTTGAACTCACAACTAATTCTTCGGCGGCACCATAAAACTCTGCGCAAAGATTCAAAACACGCCATTGAAATTCATAATAGTGTTGGTTTTGGGGATTGATATTTGCGTGCTGGGGAGCTGTTGCCGACCCCGAAGCTGTTTCTGTTGCGGGGGGTGGATAATAGAATTGTGACGACTCATGTTTAGCAGAGCCCACTCGCGGTCTGCGGTTTTTAGAACCTCTAGGCCTTCCAGGTCGTCGTTTTGGCTCCGGAGCTGGCGAACCCGTTTGACTTGGATGAGGCGCGTGAGTCGATGCATGGACGTCAGCTGAACTATGGTCACAATCAGAATTCTGAATGAGTTAACGAAGTCAGCTCTTACTCACGTTGATGGCTGAGGAGATGCGTTGTCACTTCCATGCATATCTACATCGTTCTGGTTTAATTGTTCTTCGACAAGGCCCTCATCGTCGTCATCTTCCTCTTCGTCCTCTTCTTCTGCCTCGGCATGTTTTGGTGTTGGCTGCTTTGGTGCTTCATTGTATGAGGCATGCTGCGTTGTGCTTGCATAGTGAGTGTTTTGCCCTCGGCTTAACGCACTTGATGGTGGGTGAAGAGCATGAGACAGCGGTTGATAATGTTGTGGATTGTCCATGGCAGGATGGACCAATAGAGAAACACAAACAATATCTATCCGGCTAGATATTATTTGAGAAATGCTAACAGCGAGATCTCGGACCAAGTGAGAACGTTTGTGGTTTGTTGGATCTCAAGAATATATATTAGACGAATAGACCTGTAAGGAACGTCATCCACATTGTGAAGGTATACGTACGAAAGGTAAAGCCGATGGGCACTACCTGAATACCTTACTGCGTGAAACAGTCAATTTTCTCCGGGCAGGAATATCTTTTATTGGTATGCATTAGATTTGCATCAAATACGGCATAAACTCGTACATACCCGACGAGAGCACAGTGAAAAGACTTGTTCGGATAAGTTATTCTCAAATCCTAAATGATAAAATAACGCCTAGGTTGGCTGTAGGTCGACAATATTGAACGACTCGTCGTTGTCGTCGTTGACGAGCAGGGTAAACGATAGTGTCACAATGTTAATGTGTCACACGAAATATACTCCTGTTGATTCTTGTTTCCCCCCATCACAACGCCCTTCGATGTCTGGCCTTGATCGAGGACAACTTGAACTAGTCTTAACAAACAAGAGGAGGGACTGACTTGAAGCTCCCTCTCTCTGTGAAATGCCTGTATTTTCTCGGCTGGTTCCAACAATTGCTAGTGCATATGCGTTGCAGGCACGTAAGTGCCGCTACTTGCACTCATAGGAACACCTTAATGCATATGCATCTAACCACCGGCGTTTCCAATTCCATAGTCTTCGCCACCATCTTTGTCCCACAACAAAATGAGAAATTCTATGACCTTGGAGGAGCAGTAGGATGGATCTCTTCTACGGCGGTATCTCTCTATTACTCTTCCCTTAAAGCCAAATTCTGGGACGGCGTTCCAGGAGCTTTACCTAGACTGTCCTCATTTGCCCCGAGGCAAATTCTTCTCACGGCTGCGGTTGGATTCTGGTCCTTGCGCCTTGGAAGCTTCCTTGCTATGGTTTGTGATCACTTTCTGCTACTTATCGTTGCCAACGTACTTCCAGAGAGCAATCAAAGCTGGCGGGGACTCTCGTTTCGACGAGATAAAGAAACAACCGATGAAATTTACATATTTTTGGATGGCACAGGGTCTGTATATGCGTTAGTTTGCCATAAAGGTTTCTCAAAGATCATATCAGCTACATGGATTTCTCTCGTTGGGCTGCCTGTCTTCCTCTGCAACGCCATACCTCCTCATATCCAGCCTGCACTCGGGAGGCGTGATTATATTGGATTAGGAATTTACGTAGGGTCCCTCCTGTTCGAGGTCATAGCCGACCGCCAAAAATCAACATGGCGGAAAGCAAAAGACAACAAAGAACATGAAGAAGCCTTCATATCATCCGGGTTGTGGAGTATTAGCAGGCACCCCAAGTTGGTACTCGAATTTTTGAAAATAAATGCGTATTTTGATCCACGCAAATGTAGCTATGTCGGTGAAGTCGGTATATGGACAGGGATATGGATTTCGTCCACTACGTCCCTCCCGTTTGGTTTGGTGATCTTGGCCGCATCAAGCCCATTATTCACCTACTTTTTAATTCGTAATGTGAGTGAACATAGATACTGCGAGTCAACTTGATTGTGATGCTTGTCAGGTATCCGGTGTCCCACCGTTAGAACGCTCAGGAGACATGAAATATGGATCCAACCCTAAATGGCTGGCGTATAAAAGGTTCGATTCGCGAGGGTTCACTTTGACATGCCAATGAATGTCCTGACATGTGCGCTATAGCTCCGTCCCAGTATTCTGGCCCTGGGGTTCGACTAAATGAGCAACCCCCATGAACAAGAGATCACATTGTACCAGTGCGTTTTCCTAGGAATCATTATCTTTAGTAAATTAGCTCACTTCACCAGAGTTTGATTGCTTTTTAGGATACAAATTAAGAATCGTCCAATTCACACTCTGCTCAAATAAACCCTGGACCTTGAAGCCATACCTAGAAGTTTTATAAATAATTAGACAAATACCAAACTCAGTACAGGATGCGTCGGTTCCTAAATCGATCTGCCAGATATTTCTAAATTAAACGGCCTAGCGAACAAATTCAGTGAGTGATAATTATTATGTATCAACGATGAAGAAGCCAACCTAATCGAAGAAAAATCTCCTCAGTCTCGCAGAGAACGGCACCTTCATATCCTTGGCGGCTCGAATGAGGCCTTCAAGCCGTTTTTGTCCGTCTTTGAATTCCTGAAGTACCTTCTTATTGTTCGACCCTCCCGTTTTCTCTTTGAGCCTTTCTGCCCTAGTCCGTTGCATTTCGATCACCTGCTCGAGAGTGTATCTAAGGGTCTTTCCGGCATCCGTATCGGGGATGAACTTCCTCATCTCCGCGAGTTCTGCTTGTATCATCAGAAAATTTTCCGCCTCGGTGGAACGTTTACTGTCTATGTTGTCGAGAATATGACTTATCAGTTCGAGTGAGGATTCCGGGTTGATCTCGACGATTGTTGACCCCGCGTCATACATCTCTTTCCAATAGCTATCCGCAAGCTCAGTTTGGCGGCGACGAGCGACTGAAGGATCGGTCAAACTCCATTTCGTAGTTCCCAGGACGACTGCGCTGAGAGCCTTGTCACCGACTAGTTTCCTAAACAAATCCAAATTACGTCGAGTTGTTCCCAGCATCCGGGTCTGCGTTATGTCGTGAAGATATATCACACCAGCTAATTTCATCTTTTTGGAATAACTGCCGAAGGAGTCGTAGTTAGAATTGACAGTTATTCCCACAGGAGGACAAGGCCTTACGACAGAGCGAGCCACACCGAGATACGCCTCAAGATCTCGGAGTCGTCGAGGAACGTATCATCAAATCCCGGTGTATCGACAATGATCAATCGCCTTCGTTTATTCTGCGCGTCAGCCTGCAGGTGTGTCTTTCCCGGGGGAAATTTGACTTCAACAGCATCAATAGTGGATGTACATGACTTCAAGGTGTGCCCAACAACCATTTGAGGTTGATCTTTGTCCAGAAGAGAATTGATAAACTGGAAGATTTGCAAGTCAAAATTGTCATGAGACCTTTTACAGAAGTAAATACACACAGTACTCTTTCCAACGCCCGTAGGACCCATAACTCTTGATGAAAATAACACGACGGTCAGATTTACTAAGCTACGCTGTATTGACCAAAATGAACGCACGGAATTACGATGTCGTTGGGACATCCTTGAAATTTTCCGTCTTCGGGCTTCCTCAACTGTTCTATGTACTTCAAGGCCTTAATTTCGCTTTTCCTTGTGTTTTTCCCCATTTTCAGGATAAGTATCTACAAGGTCAGTATACTGGACCAGAGATCTTGGGTAGCGAAATGTCGATGGTATAGTGGTTGTAGTTCTTTGTGTGCGGTCTACCTCGACTCGGATCTTGGGGATATATCGTGCCTCAAGGAAACCAGCCATTCACCACGCATTTTGAACGAGGCAACTTCAATTAGCACGTTCCGCCGGCTGATTATCCGCTTCCATAACAAAACCAGCCTGTACATTGAAGAAGACCGTGAGACACGCTGGCAATTTATTCTTATTAGACTACTTCTAAACAGTTGCAATAGCAAATCAGAAAAACCAAGATAGTACTGAGGAGATGGTGTCGAGTCTTTGGCCCGCCTCGGCCACCAGCACTTCTTGATATAAGTATGCCACTAAATATGCCACGTTCAACGAACAAAAACCATGTACTTATTTGTCATAGACGGTTCGGGGAGTGCACGCCTATACTAAACAGCTCAAGTTCCAAATGTAATCAGTGAATGGTGTACCACATAGGAATTCCATATCATCTCGCCTTCCAGTCATACATCGAGCTTTCTGGAGAGCTTGATGACCGTGGCTGCCTATCAAAAGCCTGATTTTGTTCGAAGGCGCGCTGAATGTCAATGTTTTGGGTCGCTTTGTTTCCTGTAGCAAACTTCTTGGCGATCTTGTTCAAAGCCTTCCGCCAGAAGTTTTTAAGCTTCTTGAAGACCGAAGTTTCGTGAAGTTTTTTCTTCTGGTCAACCATTTCCTTCTGTATAGTAAGCGGGGGACGACTTATAGTATTCGGAGGAAAGCGATCAATGATATCCCATGCGCGTTCATGAGTCGGGGGATTGAATTGATCGACCCGGGAACCATGTACGATCAACGGCTGCCAGAATTTTGCCTGCAGTTGATTCTCTCGATCCGTCCCAACATCATCGAGGACTCGGTCCCAGAATGTTGTCAACAGTACAACATTTTTGAAAGCATCCTTTCCGCAAAGATTTTGGAACATGTCAAGGTTTCGTAACGGTGCCCCACGCATTCGAGAGTCGCTGATGTTGTGGAACTGCAATAACCCAGAAAGCAGGATTTTTTTGCGATAGCTGGACCAGACGAGAATTAGCAAATCAAAGAGAGAGGAGAATCAGGGCCAACGTACGTATCTTCTAACCATCGGGCTATTTCCTCGAGTATTTCATAATCAGTTCTAGTACTGTCGTCAAACCCGGGTGTATCAACAATGACCACTTTTTGATTTCTTCGATGAGGGTGCATGCATGCAAATGCGTTGACTTCTTTAGTACAAGACTCTAGATCATCGTGTACATACGCGACTTCTGATCCAAATAAGTGGTTTATGAACTGTTTGAGTCAATTAATCTGTTGGTAGACATTTTTGGGGACGACAAGGATCTCACCGAGCTTTTGCCAGATCCGGATGGCCCAGTTACACTATATACGAATCAGTAAAAGTTAAAGCCAGGAATCAGAAGTCGGTGAACAGATAATAACGTACACAATAATGATGTCTGTTGGATTCAGGCTGAGTACAGATTCATCCCGACCTAGTAGTGTAGGCAGGGAAGAATCAAGGAAGATCCAATCCGGAAGATCAAACATGGATGATTGAGCACGAATGACTGTATCACAGACTACCGGAAGGTCTTCGTCTGATGGCAACATGGCAAGGTAATGAGATATGTTCTTCAGAACATCACCGATAGACGGAGGATCGAGAGACCAGCATTCTTGCATTATTTTCCAAACGGTGTCGTCGATCACAAAAGGCCTAGTAAGAGGCGAACGCTGCGAAGCAACTGAGAGCGGATGGACCATTATCTACGCGTCAATAGTTAAGAGCCTTGACAGAGAGGACGGCAGTAAAGGACTTACTTCGTAGAGAACCGTACTGAAAGCACAGATATCTTGAGCTTCCGTTTTTTTGTCACAACCGTCAGATTGACCTCCCAACATGCCAGTATTTCTCTGAGTTGCAACTTGTGATGAAGGCATGAGATCGTAATCGCTTATGCAAGCGCTCAAGCTGTTACTGATCAGAATATTTTCCTGTCAACGATACGGTTAATGACGTCGGTAGTCAGCCAAGCGAGTAGAACAATCTCGTACCACTTTCAAATTGCCATGTATGATAGGGGAGTTAAATTCATGAAGGTATTGTAACCCCCTCGCAACATCAAGCACCTAAACAAGGAATGAACAGAATTCATATCTCAAGGTGGATTTGCGTACTAGTGACATCCTGTCTACCTCAAGGTTCGCAGTTAAGTACTGAATTACATTTCCTTGTGACATCCATGGCGAGATGACATATATATTTCCAGGACCAGTGTCTAATCCAAATATAGATAGGACATTTGGATGATCAAGTTGCCGCCAGATAATTGCGTCTTGAATACATGCCTGTTGAATGGATCTAGATGAGCGCTTTTACGTCTAGTAGAACAAATGAAAAATGAAAACCTTGGTAAGTTTGATGGCGACATCTTCATCACCAAACTTGCCCTTGTATGCGTTCGCGGAGATATGTTGATCTGTTCCACTGAGAGGCCTAGATGCTTTGATAATGTTTTTGAGCATGAGCTTTGTCGGGTGTAGGTTACTCTTCCGGCAGAGGTCATATAGTGCTGCACAGATTGGAGGGCGCGCATCACCGAGGTGACCAAAATCAATAGTCTGTTATTTTTTTCTTTGCTAAATTTATGCCACGGAAAGTGATGAAAGGGACTAATACCTCTTGAAGCAGGTCTACAAGGTTCTGGAGTTCAGAGTGAGTAGGGCCCAACTTCAATTCAATGTGTTTAATGCTGGAGAATACTACAAGAGCACGAGCGGCAATGGAAAGGATGTCAAGCTTATACATGGTGGTTAAATGCTCTGTTTCTGAGCGAGAGAGTGACGTCTGATTCCCAAGTCTACTCAGTAGAGCAAAATATGACAGCATCCAGAATAAAACACTTGCCTTCAAATTTTCACCCAAACATTTGGGCAGAGTTTCCCCGATGCTTTTGGGTGACAAGGGGCCGATGTCATATATCGAAGTATATTCAGTCTTGTGACGGTGAAGAAGTGCATTCAGGTTCCTAATATTGTAACACGGCTTCAGGAGATCATTAATGGACAGGAAACAGCTTGGAGGACACCTTTCGTTTACAGAGTCTCCAATCAGCCTCGATCGACCGTACATGTACAGAGTCAATCGCTGTGATAACGAGGCAGGATAAGCTAGGTGAGGTGGCCGTTATAAAACACTTACGGGGAACAGCATTCCTTCCAATCCGGCTATATCATGCATGGACAGAGTCTGCTGCTCTTGCTTGACTATGGTCGAGATATATTCAGTGTTGGAGAGAATCCGCCCTTCTGGGTCATCGCCAAGAGACGCTGTTTGGAGGGTAAGGTATCCGTGTTCTCCCAAAGCTACTCCGAGTTTCCAAAGCAAAGCAGAGGGATTTGGCATGTGCGCGAGCAGGTTTGAGCGAAGTCAACATCAAATGTGTTAGACCGTTCCAGACGAAGAAGAACAAATCCTTCGCCGAGGGTTATGTCGATATCACACGATTCAGTGCGTCGTGGCAATACATGTGGCAATATTTGAACACGACTAAGTTGTTATCGTTCTAATCTGATTTCGGAGGCCTGTGACGGAAGTGGAGACTTTAGCAGATGCACACTTGATAGGCAAGCCTGGATCTAAGAATGGAGCAATTGATAGGGCATGGTCGAGGTCATTGAGAAGGAGCCATGAACGAGAAAATCGTCCCCACGGTTGACAGAGACTCGGACTCCAAGTGAATGTTGTTACCAAAACGCTACAGATTCAAGTGAGCGACCTCAGAATAAGAGAAACCGAAAAGACTCGAGTCTCGGACTCGACAAAGACTTCAGTACTCAGTGCCTAACTTGAAGCTTGAACTTAAGGTTGATTTTGGTGGCTTTGCTTATCGGCGTGACTCTGGCGGTTGACGTCACTGGACTCAAGTCTTCGAAGGTAAGTATTGAACGTTGAACTTTTGAAGTAGCCTCAGATACTCATGTACTTACTTGCTTGTAAGACGGCACGAAAATCATTAGTTGAATAAAAAACCATCAAAATACAACGCGAGAAAATGCATACAAATAAAACCCGAGCCACAGGAACTGAATACACTGGCATATACAGAGGCCTATCTGGCGCCGTCATTGCAAACACCGTGACAAGACTGATAAAGGGTGGGTTTAAAAAGGGAACAGTGTTGGGAAGCATTCATAGGGATCAGGTTGAATCCTCATACAGTCAATGTAGAGTAATATCTGCACAGCTATGCACCCCCGAAAACTGCCAAAAACCGTCGCGGGAAACAGACCTTGAGTGTCCCTAATTCTTCGAGGATTTTATTGATTGAATCCTGAGCTTCTTTATAGCCACCTCTGTCGCCTTTCGTCTTCATTTTTTCGGCCAATTGCTGTTGAATTTTAAGCGCATCCTCCAAGCTATGCTTCAGGGATTTTGCTGCCTCGGTGTCGGGGATGATTTTTTGGAGATTGACCAATTCGGTTTGAATTTGTAGTGCAAGGTCGCCATCTTGTATACGAGCCATGTAAAGATCTAAGATCTCACTTATAATGGCTCGACCAGTCTTCTCGTCATTCATGAAGCGGCGTTGTTTGGCTTTTCCATCAATCATGTCTTTCCAGTATTTCTCCGCAAGCTGTAACTCGCGCTTGCTCCCTTGATTTACATCAACGTCGTCCCATTTGGTGGTGACAAGGAAGACGGAGGACATGTTATTAAGGCCACATAATTTCTGGAAGACCTCGGTGTTCGCGCGGGCGGTCCCAGACATGCGGGGCTGAGATATCTCGTGTAAGTAAATCATGCCTCCCAGTTTCATAGAATCAGAGTAACTGCAAAAAAACACAGATCCGATTTTTAAATGTTTATGTATATTGCGTTGTCAGAGCCATTTCAACACTCACGATGCAACCAACCAGACGGAGATCCGCCGCAAAATTTCGGAATCATCCTCATAGGTGTCGTCGAAACCGGGTGTATCTACAATGATCAATCTCCCGTCAAATCCCTGAGGAAGGTCGGGATATGTCGTCGGCGTAAGGAGGATGGGTTGCAATTGGGAGGTACAGGATTGAAGCTCATGGCCAATAATGGGCCTGTCGCGATCGGGTGATCTGGGTCCAAGGATTTTGTTTATGAACTGAAAAAAGTAGGTCGTCAACTGCACTGCGAGAAGTTACTGGCATAAACTGACTGTGCTCTTTCCAGCTCCGGTTGCGCCCATTACCCTACAACAAAAATTTCAGAATTACTTCATAATTACGGGGATTTCGGCCCACGCAACGATGCAATCAGTCGGTCTTGCGTCCTGAAATATGGGATCGCTTTTTCGCACCATTTTCCCTCTCCTTTTCCAGTCGCGTGGCTGTGGATGTGGCATATTGTTGGCAGAGAGAGCAATGGAACTGAAGATGACGAAGTAAAAAGAGCCAATGTAAACCTTGCGACGAAGCTAGGCTGTCCACCTCTGGAAAACGTGGGCAATGCCTCATAATACATAATCGTAAACAGCATGTTGAGGGAAGTGTGTTATGTATGCGCACCTTCTGCACATGAAAAGTCGCGAGGATTTTATTTTTAGAATATCGACGTTAGGAATTGCCGATAGCTGGAACAAGTGTTGGGTCAAACGATCTAATATCCTAAAGGCCCTGTCCCGGTTCCCGGTTACAACTCTTGCGGGTGAGAATTTTTTTGGAGACGGAAATGCAGCCAAATCAGATCATATTATGCTACTGAAGACCAGTAAAGTATTCAGTTCGTTCAACATATGAGATATGAAAACAGATCCTCGGCTTATACAATCACGGTGCATTTGTGATGCGATTGAGGCACGACCCGGAGATCAACGCGAAAGGAATGAGCCCTTCGATAAAATCATGGGAGGAGTGACACAAGCTTTCACGAAGCCATAAATAATGTTTGACGTGACTGAAAGGGCTCTACTGGATAAGAATCATCCATGCTAAAACGAAGTAGAATAGACTGTTGAGAAAGCAGTAGTAAGTAATGCATATTCTTGAAGATTCAGTGTTACTTACAGAAGCGGGTATACAGCCAGTAGTATTCGTGGCTGAGCAATTTTTGTCCCATCCAAGAAATTAACAGATGCTTTTATATAGGGTCAATAGGGTTTTAAAGGCGAATCAAATGACTCACCCCATATGCTCCATGCCCAGCCTAATAGTGCAACAGGCGCACGAATCCAGATAATACGAACAAAGCAGGAGATAAGCGCAGCAATATCAAGAGGAGCTATGCAGTAGCCAAGAACACAAAGGCCTTGGAAGAAGGACCTGTCACCACAAGTGAGTACTCGTTCCATTGGCATTGACAATGTGCGGAGCCCTTACACTCGTCCACCGAGAAGCTACGACACACAGCATAAGTCGGAGAAAAGTGTGCATATAAAAGGTAGATACCTTGGCTTGGACAGTCACGGCGAGTGCGCCCAGTGAGCATATAACAATTACACTGGTGAAGACACCCAAAGCCTGTGTTGGTGGAGCCTGAGAGTAGTGAGTAATTTGATGTGCGTTTCTCGTTTGCGTTCAAAACTAACATTGATGCTAAGCATTATTCCAAGAAGAAGACAAAGTAACAATGGCCCCCAGAGATCCCAGTCTCTGCGCATTGACAATAAGAGGCAGTTGTAGATAATAGGAATGGGCGCTAACCGGAGGACCTCACGACCACTTGAACGCCTAGGATATAGAACTTGTACCAGTTTGGTGTATATCGACACCAAATCACGGGCCTTATTCGCAGTTATAAGTGCACAGAGACATTTTCTAGCACAAAAAAGCACATACAATCGTCGTAGTCACAGGTTCATCGAGGGTATCACCTCCCGAATAACTGCACACATTCGCTTCAGAGTATAGCCAGACCTGGGGCTTTTCACTGACCGTGTTTCAATTTGAACTCCTCCTAACATCTGCCTGTTGGTTGTCCGCGTTCCTTGCAGTGAACTGCCAATATTGCCAGAAACTGCGGGGCTAGGTTGTGGTCTACCATTAGAGGAAGTTGCTGGAGCCAATTGATCAGAAATGAACGTCGCGCGACTTTTTCCTTTGTCTGCAACAGGAGATTGGGAAAGTCCAGGATGGGAAAACCCAGGGATACTCTCTTCGTCCAAGTCGTCATCGTCATCGTCTACAGCGCAGTATCAGCAAGTGCCAGGGGTTTCTAGAGATATATTCGCACCGGCCTGAATGAACTGAGAGCTTGCTGTCAACGGTGTCCTAACCGAGTCCATTTCAACGAAGAAATATCCCTACTGCCTGGGGGGACGTGAAAAGATAATGAATTTGAACGGCTAGTTACATAGCAGTGCCACATACATAGCAGCGGTCACGCGTGGAAGCGGAGTTGCAAGTTTCCTAATCTAGTAGACTGACGCGTCGCCTCTTGCCAGTCGTCGTGCTCTCATCTTAACCTCATCTAAATTTCCCCAACCGCTCACGCATCAAGTCCACACAACTAATACATCATGGTAGGTATCAAATACATCTAGTAAATATGGTCAATGAAACATGGAATATCAGGGAAATTCACCGTCTGGGATGCCTCCAGCTGAGGGCGGAAACGACAAAGACAAGAAGGATGGTCAACCGCCTAAGAAGAAATGGGAGCCTCCTCTACCCACTCGCCTTGGTAAAAAGAAGAGACGCGGCCCCTCTGCCGCGTCCAAGCTACCTGCTGTTTTCCCTACCACCCGTTGCCACCTGAAACTTCTCAAAATGGAGCGAATTAAGGACTATCTTCTATTGGAGGAAGAATTCATCCAAAATCAAGAACGCCTTAAACCTGAGGAAACGCGCGAAGAGAAGAACGAAGAGGATAGATCCAGAGTCGACGACTTGCGAGGTTCCCCAATGGCCGTTGGAACTATGGAAGAAATTATCGACGACGACCACGCCATTATCAGCACTGCATCTGGTCCCGAATCATATGTGTCCATCATGTCATATGTGGACAAAGATTTGCTAGAACCTGGGTGTCAAGTATTGCTCCACCATAAGACTCAAGCGATTGTTGGTGTACTACAAGACGACACCGACCCGCTCGTTAGTATCATGAAACTTGACAAGGCCCCTACCGAGAGCTACGCCGATGTCGGTGGACTCGAAACTCAGATTCAAGAGATCAAGGTTATTCTACTTCACTATTAAAACTGCATTTACCCATGTATCTTTTTAGGAATCTGTTGAACTACCACTCACCCATCCCGAACTCTACGAAGAAATGGGGATCAAACCTCCGAAAGGTGTTATCCTCTACGGTGTTCCTGGTACTGGAAAGACCCTCCTCGCCAAAGCTGTGGCAAATCAGACGTCTGCGACCTTCCTGCGTGTCGTTGGCTCAGAGTTAATCCAAAAGTACCTTGGCGATGGACCGAAGCTTGTTCGAGAGATATTCCGGGTGGCAGAGGAGCACGCACCAAGTATAGTCTTCATCGACGAAATTGATGCAATTGGAACGAAACGGTCAGTTCAGATATTCGACATATTATTATGGTCTTTTCACCTTTTATTGTAGTTATGATTCAACATCTGGAGGTGAACGTGAAATCCAACGGACGATGTTAGAATTGCTCAATCAATTGGACGGCTTCGACACCCGCGGCGATGTCAAAGTTATTATGGCTACAAACCGGATTGATTCCCTTGACCCGGCTCTTATTCGACCAGGTCGGATTGATCGTAAGATTGAATTCCCGTTACCCGACGTGAAAACGAAGCGTCATATCTTCCGGTAAGAGGATCCGTAATCTACAATGCGTCTGCTTGCTAACTGGTCGCTTTGCTCAGGCTACATACTTCCAGAATGAGTCTGAACGACGATGTCGATCTAGAGGAATTTGTCATGACGAAAGACGATCTTTCTGGTGCCGACATCAAAGCTGTATGCACCGAAGCCGGCCTACTCGCCCTGCGGGAACGCAGAATGCGAGTCACAAAGGCAGATTTCACGACAGCACGAGAAAAGGTATGTATCACATCTTGTTAATCTTGCATACCAACTAATTGAGTTTGCAGGTTCTGTACAGGAAGAACGAAGGTACACCAGAGGGTTTGTATCTGTAATTTATTTTGTCGTCTCCGCTTTTTGTGTCTGCTTTCATTCAATATCATTGTCTTGATACTCACTCAATTCGTGAAGTAAATGTGTGTTTCGTGGGTGATCTTTAGAATTACTATAAAACTACGTGCTTTGGAGAATTGTGTCAGAACGAATAAAGTATCTACTAAAAAGATGTACTGAATATTGACCGAGAATTGTGTGTCGTCGATAAAGTGTCGTTGCGGGATGTACAGTTGTGTGGTTCTTGACAATGCATAGGGAATCGGTGCTATGAAAATGTGGGTTCATTATCAGGGAGAGGATTATAGTAAAGTCTATTGGAAGTCCATTGTGGTATTGTGTCCATGAAGCTATCAATATTATGATGCTAGAAGTCTACGAAACAAAAGTCAGCTCTCTACTACGAAATGTGATAGACAAGCTTACCTTAACCAGAGTTTCCCCCCTCCACTCTTTTCTCGGACAACCTCCCAGCATCTCCGACCGAGGTATTTTCCATTTAAAGCATCAAGCAAAGTTTGTTTACCCTCTTCAGTTCCTTCGTATTCGAGTATCCATTCGCCAAACCAACCGTCACCTACGTCCCCCTCGTCCCCCATCCGTAAACGGACCACCCGGGCCGTCCAAGCGTACCTTTTCACCAAAGCATATCCTTCAGGGGAGTGGGGGCTCGGCACTTTCGCGGTCGAATTCACTAATAGAAGCTGGGGGACATCGTCGCAGACAGGTAAAGAGGGAATGGTGTAGAGATGGTTTGCAGTGGCGGGTAATATGTGTGAATAGTAGAATGGGGAGGGAAGACTCAACGGATGTTTCAGCGGTATAAGATCAGCTGGGACGTATGGGATCAATACTTCACCATTGAAGATTAGCCACTTGCGTGAGGGATCAGAGCCGGAGCTGCCATTTGAACGACTGGAGGAAAATATCTTGGGTTGCAGAGTCGGCAATGCGTTAGGGGATTCCTCCGACGAGGCATCCTCGGAGGTCGGAGGTACGTAGCCCAGGTTGCACACCACATCGCCAGTGGAAAGGTGCTGCCATAAGCCGTTATCTTCAAGCTGCTGCTCGCACTCCACAACATTTTCATCTCCGTCTTCGAGCTTTGTACAGGGCACAAACGTCCACAGAATGGGTGCACGAGTCCGAGTAGTCGCCATGTGCAGATCGTGAGGCGAAGACGGAGCGGGTGAAATTGGTGGACTACTCCATGAATTGTTACGGGAATCACGGCTGATGTAGACTTCGGAGATCGACGAGTCACTGGAGTTGTTGGTTGACAGAAAGCGGCGTGTTGGACGCGTGAGAGGTTTGGCGAACCCATGCTCGTCAGCACTGTGATAATACTGATGATTAGTATTGGTTGTGGTCCCCCGCCGCCAACTGCTCCTATACAATTTGAGCGTGCGGGGTTCTTCTGGAGGGGGTGGCGCGATAGAACGGTTGCTGAAAAGGGATAAACGTCGTTTGTGCAACGTATGGTTGCTTCCCATCGTGGATGAGAGGTTGTTTGCGGAGGGTTGCGGACCGCGGGCCGTCTTCAAGGTACCAATCTTGTTGGCGGTGCCCACATGTGTGCGGCCAATAGTGGCAATATTCTCTTTAGTGCCAATATTAGAGTGACTATGGCTGTGTTTATGCCCTGACCGCACGTCCGCTTTACAGCCTCCAGTCGACAGGTCTGAGAGCGGTAGCCGCGTATAGGCGAGCGGTGGAGGAAATGTCAATTCGCGTAGACTCTGCAACGGGGGAAAGCGGGGTTTGGATTTGACCTCTTCAGGCTCCAAAGGAACGGGTGTCGATGAACTGTGCACGAGAGACTGCAGGAGTAATACAAATCTCGAATGTGCTTGCGTGTATGCGACAAGTTTCCTGGTCAATTCGTCGTCCTCGAATGTTGGGTATAGAGAGGTCATCGTCCGCAACGCGTGCATTGGGTACCGGTGCAGTGGGACACGTTGCGATATTACTAGATGCACGATTTTTGCGGGAAGGGATTTTGAGGACGCATTAGTTGCCGAGAAAACAAAAATAGAGAAACCCGTGAACGGCGGACGTACAAAGGAGATCCAAATCGTGGATGGATACCGGAACCCGCTGATGCTCGTTCATATGATGGTCCCGCAAAGCTTGCCAGTACCCAGGGACATAGCGGGCTAGTACAGCGTCCCTTAAGCTGTCTTGCCGGAGTACATGATACATTGCTTTGCAGGTGACGAAAAGAGGATAAGCATCGACCCAGTCGAGGTGCAGAATATAGGCCGCCAAAACTGAAGGTATTTGCAAAGTGGCAAGAAGTGAGACTGAAGAGCTATGCATGCGGGGCATGAAGCTTGACAACGTGCGAGCGGTCGTCTGTCGCAGCGGTGCTGGAAGTGCGCTCGTGAATGGGGGAGTAGGTCGAGGCAGGAATGAGGAGGTATCCTTCGTGTCTTGCGAACCAGAGGGAAATAAATCATGTCGGTTTCGCTGCAAAGAGTCATTTATAAGGAGGATGCAGGGATGCACTGCAAGGGCCGCACCGAGGCTGACGGTAATAAGCCCGAATAGTTGCTGTCTTTATGTGCTCCTTCGGCCTTCAGACTCGTCCGCGAAGCTCCTTGAGAGTATATATTGTCTGGAGCTAGATGAATGATCTGAGTCGCCGTGTTCGAAGAAACCTCCATTGCAGAGTCGGGTAAATTAGTAGAAAAGTGTTGGAGACCTGCGTCGTTGTCGAGCCCGCCTGTGTTTTTTTTTAAAAAAAACTAGATTGCTCGCATAGGTAGAAGGGAGGCAGCCTGTATATTGCGTGAATGGAGGGTTAAGAGAAGGATGTATGATTCATATCCGTCCACCATTCGTTTGGATAACTGACGCCGATTTCTATGTCACGGCTTCGTGCCGTGATCATCATCATTGGTGTGGGAAAATATGGCGCAGTTGCGGCGGAGTCCCGGCCAGCCTAGCACATACCGAATCCACAACATCCACGATGGTGCGTAACTCACGAGCGAGCACAGGGCACGGTTATATCTGACTTTATTTTAGCCGCGCAACGACGACCTCGAACGCCAGGTTTTTGGAGGGTCCGAATCAGAGCTCTCCTCTGACGAAGATGATGGTCAGTACAACGCCACACAGTGCACACATTGCGAGCTACTCAACAAAGTTTTACGTCTCTTTGTCTTTCAGAGATTTTGCAGCGGGAGCAGCCCTTATTGGCACCGAAACCTCGCCCGGTGAAACCTCGAGAGGACTATGAGTCGTCTGGTGGGGAGTCTGAAGACGACTATGTCCAATCAACCCGCCCGCCGTCTGTTGGAAAAGCGCGGAAACGGGTGTCAAAACGCGCCAGCACTAAAGACGACGGTGAGCCCAAGGCACAGAGAAAAAGGAAAAGGCAGCAACCGGTTGAAGTGGATCTCGCCGACCTCCCGCCAGAACAAGGTGAGCGTCCTGCGCAACTCGAATTGGGGCCTTCTGGCTTCTTGCTTACGTTTCCGTCTTGGCCCAACTTCTTTTCATCTTCTCCCGTCCCTTTGTGACTATGTCATTCATCAATCACACGTTGACACAATTATTATGTTTATCTAGCGAATAAGATCCGCTTGGACATGAAGATTGACGAAATCTTGCGAAGCAAAAAATCAAAACCACGAAAGAAGAAAAATAATGAAGAAGTTCTGGACAGCTTTGCAGATGATGAAGTGGCCAGATTGAGGGAAACCATGAGCAACGCAGCCGATGAAGACATCAAGTCAAACCAGGACAAACTTCCCGCGACCGCAAAGCTGCGCCTGTTACCCGAGGCAATGGATACACTACGCAAGTCAGCGCACAGTTTTAATTTTGCTTTCGTTCGTGCCAGGTGTCTGATCGGTTTTTAGAGCCTCCCTGGCACAATCAATGATAGATAACAACTTGCTGGAAGCAGTGCGGCGATGGCTGGAACCGCTTCCGGATCGGTCTCTACCAGCATTGAACATCCAACGCGAATTCTTCAACATAATCAAGAAAATGGAATTTATCGACAGCGCCGTCCTCAAGGAATCTGGGCTGGGTCGGATCGTTCTTTTTTATACCAAATGCAAGCGTGTCACTCCCGACATCACACGCATCGCAAACGAACTGGTGTCTGTGTGGTCTCGGCCAATCATCAAACGCTCTGCGTCTTATCGCGACCGCATTGTGCCTATAGCACAAGACCAAGGGGATGGTGTGGACATGCGTGCTGGAGAGCGCCTTGGTTCCATCCTTGCCAGGGCAAAGGAAGCGGAGAAAGGTCGCGTCAAGCGGAATGCCGTGATGATCCCACAAAGGGAACTGGGAACGTACACCGTCGCCCCAAAAATGAACGCAGGGATCGGAAGAGGGAACGTCAGCGTAGATGTTGATGTCGAAAGACGGAGAAAGAACGCAGAGAGACTGAGAAGTCTGACACGCAAAGTCACCATGAAATAGACTCGACAGTCATTTGTGAGATTTCTTCGACGCTCCTTCTATGTTTGTTGTAACATTTGTATCTTTACCGTCCTCTCCTTTATATTATATTCAGATCCTTTCTTTACACAGCAGCAACTAATCTGACATAAAATATATGTGGCTTTAACAAGTGTATAAGTGTTTTACATTTTCGATATCGACGATCTGACGTTTTCGGCGGAAGTCCGGCTTCTATGCTCAAATATGTGCGTTTGTTACAGCTGGAATGGGTATGAAAATAAATTACCAGCCAGGAACGCGGTCAGACGCTGCCTCGTTAAGAATGCGTGGCGGAGGGCTGGTTTCCCTGAGGCGCAATATATCCCAGAGATCGAGGTAAGCCTTGCACAAAGTACCTACAACTGCTCTACCACTGACATCTCACTGTCCAAGACCTTTAGGCTAGTATACTTACCTTGCAAATAATTACTTTGAAAATGGCTAAAACCAAACGGAGGAGCGAAAAGGCTATGAAGCACATAGAACGATTGATGAAGCCTGAAGATGGAAATTTTCAAGGATGTCCTGGCGATATCGTGATTCCGTGCGTGCATTTTTGTCCACACAACGTGGCGTTGTAAACCTGACTGCCGTGTTGTTTTCATAAAGAGTTATCGGTCTTACGGGCGTAGGAAAGAGTACTGTACGTATTTTCCTCTTCTGTAATTAAGAGTAAAGGGCCTCATCAGACAGTTTTGACTCGTGGACCTTCCAGTTTATAAATTCTCTTCTGGCCGAAGGTCAGCCCCAGATGCTTGTTGGGCACAACTTGGTGTTATGTACATCCACTGTCAGTCCTATTGAAGTCGAATTTCCCCCGGGAAAGACACACCTGCAGGCTGACGGGCAGAATAAACGAAGGCGGCTGATCATTGTCGATACACCGGGATTCGATAATGCGTCCGTCGATGACTCCGAGATCTTGAGACGTATCGCGGTATGGCTCGCTCTCTCGTAAGAGTTGGTTCTCCGTGGCAAGAAATGTCAATTTTAATTACTATTTCTTTGGCAGATATTGCAAAAATATGAAATTAGCGGGCGTGATATACCTTCATGACATAACTCAGACCCAGATGCGGGGAACGATTCAACGTAACTTGAATACGTTCAGGAAATTGGTCGGTGACAAGGCTCTCGGCGCAGTCGTTTTGGGAACCACGAAATGGGATTTGGCCGATCCTTTAGTCGCTCGCCGCCGCCAAACTGAGCTTGCGGATAGCTATTGGAAAGAAATGTCTGACGCAGGGTCAACAATCGTCAAGATCAACCCGGAAACCTCACGCGATTTGATAAGTCATATTCTCGACAACATAGACAGCAAACGATCCGCCGAAGCAGATAATTTTCTGATGATACAAGAGGAACTTGCAGAGATGAGGAAGTCCATCCCCGAAACGGAGGCCGGGAAGACCCTCAAATACACTCTTGAGCAGGTGATCGAAATGCAACGCGTTAGGGCAGAAAAGCTCAAAGAGAAAACGGACGGGTCGAACAATAAAAAGGTACTTCATGAATTCAAAGACGGACAAAAACGGCTTGATGACCTCGTACGAGCGGCCAAAGATATGGAGTTGCCATTATCTGTGAGAGCGAGGAGATTTTTCTTCGACTAGGTTGGCATCCGAGTCTCCATCGATCATTATTGACCCATACATATTATCATTGACCGAGATCATTCGCTAGACTGGTCACTTCCGCGATCGCTGCAAGTCAATTTACGTCGGGGCTGCACTATACTTTTTTGTTGCATGGAAGACAGTCTGTAGATATGTGGGTAGCGGCTGATTGATGGTCCGAGACACGGTGGTCGCACCGTCGCAAGCAATTGGCACGCGCGGGTACGCAGGGCGTTTGCGATAATAAGTATTTTGGCGGCAGAGTTGGTTCCATATAGGGATAAATTCGTTAACTTTTGCACAGCGCGCCCCGGGAGACGCGCACATCATAAGTAGAGGGTATGCGGGCGGCACCAGTCACCAGTTAATTTAGCATCTACACGATTGCGCTGCTCTCGCGAGCTTACAGAGGTTCACGGCAGCGGAGATTGCAGATAGATAAAGATCGAGCACAGAACGTTGAAGAACATGATGCCGAGTGCGCACGCACATTGGAAGCGCCCCAGCAGAGGTGTGCGAGCGTTGTTGATGGGATATGCATCTTTATCTTGACGCATGGCATTTTGTAGAGCGGCGCTCGGAAGGACATCACAGCATTAATATTAGATACATATACGCATCCGCCGCGCCAAGTCCACAAGGCTGGAGCTGCAAGGTGGACGTTGGCTAGCAGCCTTGGGAAGGAATGGTGTGCATCGCTGATGAGACATGCCGGCCAGCATCGTTCGTCGCTGTAGATGGCTTCCCGGCAGGTGCACAAATATAGGCGACATATATATACATGCGCACAAACGTCGAGGGGCACTATCCGAGGCATGGGCTTCACTGGACGAGCCTTGCAAGGGTGGCAGCGGAAAGAACGTTTGAAGTGGTGCTAATCGGGAAGCTGGCAAGCCCATGAGGCAGACATCAACGGGCGTGTATATGTGACTGAGGCATGATACAGATGGGTGTAGCGTGGCTGAGGGACGGTGTCGCTAGCAGGCGCCGGTGATTTTTTAGTGTTGAGAGAAAGCCGTGAAGGATGGATACGATTGACGATCACCCTGGGAATTGTGACGATGGCGCGATGGAGGGCATGAGGGCTGACGCGGACGCGCGGAACACCTGCGAGGACGGAACAATCACAAGGGAGCCGACAGACAGACAATTTTGTATCGCACGCTGGGGCACCCGGCAGGGAACAATGCACATCGCCTTGCGACGACTGCTACACGAGGATTTCAAAATCCATGCTGCATGCTGAAGGGCACGTTGGCTGGTTGCACAGAGGAAGACAGTGTGCCGTAGGCACCGCGTCCAACAAGCGCTGGAGACAGAACTGGAGCCTAAAATTTCTTGAAATTCTTGAAACCTTGAGCTTGGAACCTATGTAGCGCCGCGACCGCTGGAGCTGCCAGGCGCCGAGTGCAGTGAACTTTGAAGAAAAGCTGCAGCCTGCAGTTGAGTTCAGTGACTCGAATGGGCACGCGTCAAACATTCCGTAAGCACTCATTACCCGAAGATAAGATTGGAATAAGCCAATCTAAATCATCTTATCATCTTGTAACTTGCTCCTGTCACCCATCTTCAAGCAAGGTTCTAGTCTCCCGATCCAGCTCATTTCTTCCACATATACTTATCCTCTATTATGCCTGTTCTGCGAGTCGGATACGGTGAGCGATCGCCGAATTAATGTCGAGTTCCTCTTCTCTGGAAGCTATTACTCATCTTCTCCTAGTCCGAGAGCATTTCTCAAGTCCCCTTCTACAGTTCGCTGAGGCCGATGCAGGTCGAACATTTACTCTGGTAGAATGTCCTAGTGAGTCAAATAATAAACATACTATTTTTTGCAAACGAAAGATCCCTGGTTATCAGGTGGCACTGGGCAGTTGATATCCCGACTCTCAACGGATGTCATTGATATTGCTATGTACGCCGCCTTGCTATACCAGGACCCTAGTTGAATATACTGAATATCCCTTGATTTTCAGCGCACTCACCGATCCTTTGATCTCTGGAATTGCCAATGGATCAACAGCCTACAAGCTTGTGGGAAGTTTTGTGTCCACTCCCTTAAATTGGTCAGACAGCAGCGCATATTCACTTCAGTCACAGCCGCTTATAGCAAGTACACAGGGCTGTTACCACTGGGACAGAATCTCAGTTCAAGAACATATCTGACCTCAAAGGAACGACCATAGGGATCTCGAGAAATGGAAGGTACTTCCAACCACTGATGCAAGACAGAGTTATCGATAACATAAGGCGCAACACCCAGCGGAAGCCAAACGATGGCCTATGTTATGGCCCTTCAGCAAGGATGGCCAACCAATGATCTAAAATTCAAAAGTCAGGCTGAATACAACAATCTAACAACAGTGGACTGACCTCATTATCGTCAAGTCAATAATGACATCCGCGGCCTCCTTGACTCTGTGAACGACGGCTCCACAAGCGCGTTCATGTGGGAATGGTTCACAACGAAACCCTTCATCGATGCAGGCGAAGGCCGATTCGTGAGTTTCTATAAAGTATATCGATATCCAATTTTTTAAAAGTAACCTGGGAAGATTGGCTCCGTGCCTACGCCCTGGCCGTCTTGGCTCATTGCAGCTCATCCGGAGCGAGCGGTGCCGGCAGACGTCAGCAGCTTCCTGAACAGCCTGACCACATACGTTACGGCCTTTGACTCCGAGGAATCGCGGGCGACTAAGAATGTTCCTTTCATTATTGAGAGATTTGGCTACCCCAAGGAGGATATCGAGGTTAGTCTTCCCATTGCTTTAGTAGTGTGGGTTCAAGTGCTGATATTTCATGGCTTGATCGTCAGGCTTGGTTGAAGACGGTCAAATATCCTCAAAACTGTGCGGAGATCCCAAACAAAGTGATATCTGACACCATTAAGTGGGTTTTTTCCAAGGTGTTATCGAAACATACCTGATTATAATGTTCTGCAGGGTACTTGAACATGCGGGAGTACTCAAACAACCTGAAAATGGTTTTGAAATCGATTTCTTTGTCAACTCAAATATTGCAAAGTTGACCTGAAGAAGAAGAAATTGGACAATGGGACGAACACAGAACATCGTGATCGAAATGCTTGTTTGAACATTTGTGTCATTAAAAATGGTAAAATCGATGAAAACAAGTGCAGCTGTACGCAAAGACCACAGTACAAGATGAGACGGGCAAAATGTTAGATACAATGGAGGATATAGACAACGTACTAGTAGCAAGACATGAGATGCTCAACAGAAAACAATTGCTATTCATAGCGTTCACTCAGAATCGACTTCTTCTATGAAACCTGATTTGATTGCCACAGGTTCTGAATCCTTGAAAATAGGCTCTCCTTTCTTCTCTGCCTTATTGAGGAAACCTGAAGTAGAGGGTCAAAATAAATAGGAGCGATTGCATGGCATGGTACATCCAGCGTACCTTTCATTTTATTTTTGTGTGCCTTCTCTCGTTCGTTGTCGATTGCACGTAGCCGAGCTATCTCTTGGTCGACTAAGACCGCATCTGTATGATATGCATAATTACTACTGTCATCCTATTTCATCAATCTACAATGGCACGCATTACCTGTAGGGTTTTTCTTCTTCAACTCCTCGAGCACTTTGAGGGCTTTATCGAAGAACCCTTGCTCCCCAAGGGCCTTTCCTTTGCGGAACATAGCTTTGTAGTTGCTATCGTTCTTTGCCAGAGCCTAAAATCGCAGAAGTAAACACGACTGGCCGAGAAAATGTGGCCTGAAATCGATGAGTCTTACTTTATCCGCGGTCTCCGCCGCGCGTTTCCAGTTCTGGTTCTTGAGATGGCACGCCGACATATTTGCGTAGATCTTCTCCAGGATATCGTCGACCTGTGTTCAACCTGAGTAGGTGTTACTACTAGCATGCAGGATTTGAGATGCACTTCAGTCTTATCCTTCTCCTTGCCCCCTTCTGTTGGGTCAGATGAGCTGCTCTTAGAGCCCATTCCTATACTCTGCAGCGCATTCCTGCGATTAAAATTGACAAGGTTCCGGTAAAATGTAAATGAAAATTGAGTTGCAACATACTTGTCAAGACCAAGGAGGTACATGAGCGCCTATATGTTCATGTTCAGCCTGAGCGCTCGTGGCACTGCAGCAGTTCGAAAGCGTCGTTACCTCATGGTACGATTTTAAAGCTACATCCAAAGACATAATTATCAACCCCATGCATGTGAGAGCGCAATCGACATACCATCCTTCGCATTTCCGATCTTGAATGCCTGGTCTCCTGATTCTTTCTTTTGTTTAGCAATGTTGAGTTTATGGGCGGTCGTGTTAGCAATGACGGGATCGGGCGCGATGTCAGCCATCAGGTTCTCTCAGTGGGTAAGTGGTATAATATTCCAGCAGCAAGCAGCACGACGGGGAAAAGGAGACGAACAGGCCAACCTCACGAGGCGGCACGCGCGTAATATAATCGCGTGTGGGGCTGTGCTATCTGTTGTTGTTTGCTTGGCCGTGGCGAGCGTTCCCGCATCCGAATCCGAGCAGTCGTTCGTCGCCCTCGTCATTCTCCTCGTACTCCGCCCTCGAAATGTCGCTCCTTGCCAACATCATTGGGTTCTCGTTTGTAGGCCTCGCTGCGCGAATAGGTCAGCTGAGCATCAAGGGCCGGAATATCTACTCAAGTGCGCACCCATACCTACTCACCATATTGCACGAACACTCACAGCCTTCGTGCGGTAGACCCAGGCGGACATCTGCTTTCAATGGGCGCGTTCGGCGTGATAGGATATTACGCATATCGATGGGAAACTTACTCCGATGATTTAATTGCAAGAAAGCACCAAGAAATCCTCGAACGGCGACAGCGTGCAATCGCCAGTGCTGCAGAGGCAGAGGCATAAGCATACTATGGATAGAAGTGCAGGATTCTTGCTAAGGGGACTATATACCGTACGTTTAGTTTGAACCCTCAACAGTTGACCTGGACTCGATGTGCTCAACGTTCTTTACACTTAGACTCTTAAAGTTTCTTCCCGTTTGTAGAATAAACCAAGATGCAGTTAAAATTCTCTCAAAGTCATCCTTTGCGGTGTTCTACCATTGTATACGACCCAGGAAATGCTGTTCGCATTGGACTCGGTTCATCGTGTTTCAAGTAATCCGACGGGATGCACTTCGACGCCTTCACGCTGGGCTGAGATAGAGCAAATGAAGACTTGGGACTGAAACCATATCTCTGGCGTATTCGGGCAGTTCTCGAGGCCTCGGACTCCTGGCGAAAGTTGTCTAATATTGCAGCCAACCATGATTGTGTGTACAAAAGTCGACTAATTGGCAGGGACGAGCAATATTATCAAAAGGTTAAACTTATCTGGCCTTGAACCCTGCGTCTGGTCCCGTTGTTATACTCTTTCCAACTTTGTTTGACCGGCCAAGTCCGCCCTATGCGTTGACCAGGCTCTGCTGCAGTCTGCCTCCTTGTTATATGTATACCACGCGCAGTTTCTACCTAGCGGTCCGCATGCTTATATATATTTAACTGTAGTCCCCAAAGCTGCTATCGCCTTATTATCAGGCCCTAGAATTTAAGAACATGAAGCGCGCAAATTCAACAGACCGAAGCACGTCCGTTGGGATAAAAGCTTCAAAGTTACCCATAGATCACACAAATAACTTTTTAAAGCACATAAACGCAACACAAAAACGCAAATTGATTGAGGTTCAGCCACGCTCGGGCCCAAAAACAAAACAAAAAACACGATCGAAGCGAAGTAGGTAAGCAAGCAAGTAAGCAGCGCCGCAAGGAGGGCAAAGAAAAATAATGCAAAGCTATGAAACGCAAAATGTAGAAGCAAAGCAGAGACCGCCGGGAGCAGCCCCCGCGTGCACGCGCGAATGTGTAAATCAAAACTCAATATAAGATCAGGCAGAAGGCAGGCAATTTAGCGAGTAATAAACAAATAGACGAGCAAAGGAAGAAAGAAGTTAACGCGCGGCGCGGCAAAGATGAAAACGCAGGAAGCAACGTGCAGTATCGGAATCAGGTATGTACTCGTGTATGCGTGGTATGTATGGGTGTATGTAAGATTGTGATTGTGAAAATTGGAAAGAAAATTGCAAATGACAACGTCTATATTGGACGGACGAGAAATGAGCAAGCAGGTAAGCACAGGACCACGAGCAGGCAGGCGGCGGGATGTCGATCGAGCGATTTCAGTGTGTATTTCGGTGTTGTGTTGATTTCAGTGTAATTGAAGCAGGCGCGGTTGTAGCGCGTAGGCGGGCAGATAGGGTACGGCAAGTACAGAGGTAGGATAGGGCGGGGTGGTAGTGGTACACGCTCGTCCAGGCGAACAATTCCGGTGAGTGGGAGGTAGAGGCGGATGATGATGAGACGAAGCCGGCAGTGGGGGAGGGGCGGCGCGCGAGGTGGCCGTTGGTCAAACGGTACAAAGACCGCGAAAAAATGCAAGGAGAAAAGCAGACAAATGCAATGAGCGTAAAGGACGTTAAATCCGCAGACCGAGTCAAATATGTACGAGAGAAAATGAGAGAGAGAGATAGATGTGTATGTATGAATGTTTGGTGTATCACGTATGCAGCCACCAAAGCAGAAAGATAAAACCAAAACCAGGAAACAGGAACAGGAAAGGAAAAGAGAGGAGAAACAGATAACCAGGAACGCCAAGGGAGAGTGGAGTATGTGTGTGAATGAAGAGAGACGCGAGTGAGGGACAGTGGTGTGGGTTGTATAGTACAGAGCCAGCCGAGATGGGAAAATGGTGGTACAAACTCGAAGTGAGTAAGGAACGTCGGCCTGCGAACGCAGGCGAGAGAAACAGTAGCAGAAATGACCAGCGCGTATACGGGGTGGTACGAGCCCGTCTGTACGTCGATAGGCACTGGCCGGTTCACACGCACAATACATCGTGCATGCGCCGCGACCAGGGATTTTTTTCTTTTTTTTTATCCAGCGAAGTGAGGGGACGCAGCAGCTACCAGCTTCCAAGATAGCCTAGTCCACAAAGCAAAGCGATATGAGCAACTGGTAAAGAAAAGTAAGCCCTTAAAGAGACACGCACCGGCACCGCTGTCGTGGCATGTTAGGTGAGAAGCAGACGCGGGCTGCCGCGTTGCTGTGGATTGTCCTTAGTGGGTGGTAGAATTGCAAAAGCAAGGGCGGGCGGAGTAGCATACAGTTGGAGACTGGATGTATGCGTGTAAAAGGTGGATATATGCGGTGGGATATGAGCGGTGCGCACAGGCGGGCCACTTGGGGGATGAGTGAAGCGGCTCCGCTGGTGGTAGTGGTAGTGGTGGTCGCTGGGTGGTCGCAGAATCATAGCAGAAATAGCAGACACTGTGTGATGTGTCGACGCAGTACATTTGTCGGGCAGGCTGTAAATGGGCAGGTATGTCGGGTGGTAGATGGGTGGGTGGATAGGATAGAGTAATTGCTGGGTCGATTGTTGTTGTGAGCGCGGCGCGTCGCCGTGCGGTGAGCAATAGTGATACACGATAAGTATACACACACGGCAGGCGCGCGCAGCCGCCCCGTGTTCCGGTTCTTCTTCGTCTTCGTTCGTTCGCTTCTTCTTTCTTACTTTCATCTCGCTTCCTCCCCGCCTCCGTCCCCTCCTCCGCGCTCAATTCATCTGGAACGCGCTCCCAAGCCCACGCTCCCTAGCATCGCGAGTGCGGCGACTGACAAAGCCTTCCTCTAGCCCGCCCACATTTCCAACAGCACCACCCGCATTCTCCTCCTCTGCAGGGCTTCCGAACGAGATCCGTCGCGCGCCAGGTAAGCGCCGCACACGTCTCAATGTCTTGACCCGCGGGCTCGCGCTGCCGTCCGGGCTCAGTGGCGGCGTAGCCGTCAACGTAGGTGATGGCGCAATGCCCAAAGCGCTGCCCAAGCCCTGACCCGCATTCGTGTTGCCCGTACTGGTGCTCAATGCACCCAGCGGTGCACGTATGATACGCCGCACAGGGCTTGCAGGGGTAACACGCGCGTTGGCATTGGCGTCAATAGTGGAGCTCGCGGCAGCGGCAGCAACAGCCGCCGCAAGGACCGGCGCGCGTGTAGCGAGCGGGGCACGCACGCGGGCAGGCGGCGTCGTAGTAGCGGGCACGGGCACAGGCGGCAGTTCCGCGCCGAACATGCTCGGATTGCGTTGCGCACTCATGCGCGGCGCGCGAACAGGAGCGGGTACGCGGGACGGCGATGCACGCGCGGCCTTGTCTCCGCTAGTGGTCACAGTGTCTCGCAATGCACCTTTGTTTTCCTCGCGGGGCTTCGTCGCGCGCTGTGGGGGCGTTGGTTCATCTTTCTCCTTTTCCCTCTCCCTCTGTCGCTCCGGCTTCGCCTTTACCGCTCGGGGTGTGCCCACGGATTCTACCTTCCTGGCAGGACGAGGCGAAGCGATCGGCGACCCTGCAACACTGGGGCTCGGTGGAACACTCGACGGCGGACTCTGTACACCTCCGGGTGTCTCCACTACGCGGGTACGCATCTTCTTCGCACGGCGTGTGCGCACTTTCTCCTCTTCGTCAGACGACGCACAGGTGCCTGTAGACAACTGGCGGACGTGTCCCTTCGCCTTCGCATCCTGTGCAAGCGCTCCGTACGATGGCGCACGCTTGATGCCCACGCCGTCTTTGGGCGGCGGAGGCGGCACACCCGAGGCGAACGAATCCGCACGGCGCACGCGCTGGAGACGAGGGTCGTGCGCCACCCCACCCCCAGTGCTGCCGGCACTGCTGCTGAACATCGAACTAGAGGAGAGCGTCGAGGCCGAGCGGCGCAGCGCACGCGGGCGCAGGCCCATCGCCAGGCCCATGTTCAGGGAGATAGGCGCGGACGAAAGCGATGAGAGGCTACTGTTCAGCGTCGTCGAACTGGGCGTGGACGGGCTAAGAAGTGTCGGTACGTCGGAAGAGTGGGGCGGAGACTCGGAACGGCGGTTCTCATCGGAAACTCGGTTGCTCCCTCGCGACGCGCGCGCGTAGGGGTGAAAGCTTGGGTTGGCAAGTACGCGGTCGTTGCGTTGGAAGCGGTTCGAAAGCCTATCGGAAAAGTGTCAGCTAGCAATCAGGGGAATGAAGGATGCGTGTCCGTCCGCAAGAGACAAGAGGCGAAGACTGATGGACAGCGGACAGGTGTGCCAGCAACGCTCCCTCTACTCATTCGCAAGCTGGCAGACGGGCACTCACCGAGCAATATTGGGATTATCCTTGAGGGGCGCGGCACCGGGCTTGATGAAATCCATGCTCGACTGGCGGTACAGAGGGCGGCGGCGCACAGGCTGGTCGGGGGCGTTATGCGGGTCGGAGCACGCAGACGCCGAGCCGTCCGCGATCTCGACCGCGTCCTCTTCTTGAATGGCACGGCGACGCGACTCGACGACTGCATCCTCCTTTGCACGCGAACGAGCAAGTTCGAGCAGCTTGACACGGGTTGCGCGAATGGAATGGGGCCAGTCGACAGGGCCCTTGGCGTGCGCGACACCGCGAGCAATTTTGTCGAGCAGATTGGAAGGGGGGATGGGTCCATTAAATGGTGTTACGAGGTGTGCGGGGAGCGCGTCGAGGGTCTGTGCATATGTGAGTGGGGGGCACCAAAAAGGGATGAAAGGCATACGCGGGTCAGCAAGAGAATCTGGTCGGGCTTCCAGTCAAACTCCATGTCGTCGGCGTTGGAGCTGTTCCAGCTATCGGTGCTCTTGCGGTGGGCGGCATAGCAGACGGGTGGGGGGCAGGCGTCGAAGCAGCCGCTGCTGCGCGGTGTGTGTGGTGAGGCGGCGGAATTGAGGGAGAGCAACGACGAGCGACGCCGCGGGATAGGCAACGTTGGCAACGGCGGCCGCCGCGTTTGCATAGTGGTAAAAGAAACGGAAGCAAGGGAGGGGAACGCAGCTAACGCTGCTCGCAGATACTCGCGTCAATAATATTGGGGAGGCTAGTACAAAGGGCGCGCAACCTGCGAAAACAGCCCAGCCACGGCACAGAAGACCAAATAACACCACACATTCGCACCCTGCAAGATCCGCCGCTCGGACCACTCCGCCGCTCGCCGCAAACACTTCCTCCGCTCGCGTGTCCCATTATCCTCTGCCTTTGTCGCTGCGCCCAGCGTTCCCTGGACACGATATGGCGATTGTCTCGTTCTGTGCTGGTTCTGTTCGCCAACGTGTCCTGCAGCGTGTTCTCGCGTAGCAGGATCACAGCTGATGTGACTTGCACGCTCCTGCCTCGAGGCGCGCAATTAATTATCCGCTGACTGCTCCCGGCACTGTGCTCGTATGTTTTCTGCCATTGTTCGCCGCCCTCCCGCCTTCCATCGCGCCTTTCTCAATCAATATCTGCTATCGGCAGATCATCTATCAGTATGCCATCCATCACGGCCTATCGCTCGGGACTATTCACTGCGCCTCCCGTCCACACCGACCTGCTTCTGTCTGCTAGCGACGCTCTCTCCCGTACCCGTCAGTCACCCGCCATCTGCATCATGCATCAGTCACATACATACACGCGTTGATATTTATCGCTTGCCAGCATCGCAGCGCGGTGGTATGGAGGGACGGCATGCAACCCGGCCCGACCAGTGGGCCAGTTCAAGCTTCCTTGCCGGTGCCATCTTGCTGGGCGCGTCCAATGGAGCCCCCGCCTCGGAGCGAACCCCTTGACGCATCTGCGTATGTATATATGTGCGCTATATTCATACTAGCCATGGCGTCTGCCGGCACACTCGTGGAGCCATTCACCGCGGGGCGAAGTCCTCAGTGTCATAGTACATGCAAGTTTATTTCATCACCGATGCGCACACCATCCCTGCGCGGGACCGCTGGAGCTATCACCAGCGTCCACTCCGGCTTCTAGATCTGGAGCGGCGGATGTGTGTACACCTAATATTAACGCTATGACGCCCATTCCCGAGCACAGACCCGCACAAAGCCATGGTTCTAGATATAGATGCATATCCCATCAAGGACGCGCACACAATTCCTTGTTGGGCATGTTCAATGGGCGCGCCTATTCTCGAGCGCGTCGCCTGTTCTCGAGCGCGTCGCCTGTTCATTTCTCAGTGCAGTCGACGCTTTGCATATGGTGTGCCGCTTCAATCTATTTCAACTTAGGGCGACATGACTGCTTGCAAACTCATGCATCTGGTGCCGGTGGATATTCTAGGTTTTCGTACACAGGCTATTATCCAGTGCCATGCTTGGAGCCATACATCTCGACGCCTAACCACCGACGCCTGAACAACTACTTCGCCGTGCGCGTGCATTGGCCGCACTGCCTGCAGGCAGCCTGCTTCTTCCCTCGCATACTACATGCGCCGGTGCCCTTTCTGCCCATTTAGCCCCACTGAACCGCTCATCATTTCCTGTTTAGGTCTGCAACGTTCCGCGCGCGTGAGATGTCAATCTTCTCGGGGCCCGAAGCAGAGACACAAAAAGACCAGTGTGTCTTATTGTTGATGCAGAAAACAGCTCTTGACTTGATGCATAATGGCTTGTGTTTCTTTTATTATCTGTTATAAAGGTGTGAAGGAGTTTAGGTGATTCTGCGCTGTTTAGCTTTTGTCAAGTTGGGCTGACAGCTAGAAATGGCAATGACAAAGAGGTGGTATACAAAAGACGGTGATTCGAATCTTTACGGTTTCCATATTTATGCAAAACGTCGATGTCGAGTTTCTGTGATTTCATTCAAACTCACATATGCATCGGCGGCCCTTTGCCCATAAAATTGACCTTCTTTTGAGAATAAGATTGATACTATGAGGTCTGCATAGTACTTTGTAAATTCATGGCATAATTCGAACAAATGAGCATGGTGTCATAAGGCAAGGATTCTGGTACAACAAGATAGGAATGTAAGGACATAAAAACAGACAGACTGTAGGTACATTACATTGACAGAAAGGCGAAAACCTGATGAACAAGAGATACAAAAGTACTTACAGGCATAAAAGAAAAAGAAAACGTATCGATATCATGAGGACGATCGTGTGTCGAGAATGCGGAGTGTAATTTTACTCCCATCATTCAGCGAGACTATCCTTCTCCACTCGGACTCACGAGTGATCAAATGAATCTCTGTGCGCTCTGCGAACGGCCCTCGTTCGAAAAGTGGAGAGGGGAGAGGAGAATCCAGGCTTCCTGGGCGCACAGCAAGAACCACAGAAAATGTATGAGAGAGAAATATTCCTTGCTGGTTGACAAACTTGTCATAGAGCCGGCGCTTGAGATCCATGAATGTTATGTTCCACGGCGTGCGCAGCATGACTATAGACGATTTATAGGCCACCTTCAAATAAATGGGGTCAGGTGCTTTTTCGAAGATTTCGGGCGGTATGAATGTAGAATCTGACGACATGGAGTAGCGCTCCGTCTGATCTGAATCGACCATCTCGAAGCTGTCCAAGGACGATCCTGGACGAGGGGGTAGAGTGTCTGCAGACAAAATTCACCATTCAGAAAATGCATTAGCGCGAGCGCGAGGGTCGTACCGAGCTCGAGATCGCTGTCCTCGCCAAAATCAGAGTATATGTCAAAGTCTGAGAGGTAATCTCGCCCAAATACTTGGGCCTCGTCCATGTCCGATGGATCTAGGTGGGGGTGGGGCACCGCCGGTCGCGGAAACGCGGCCAGGGAGCTCTTCCTGGCTGGGCTTGGGATGCGCTCCGCGTGTATGGACATCATGCTCTTCGGCTCCGTGTCTCTACCGGGACTCTGGGCATCTGAGAGCCCCAGAGCAAACAGGAGGGCGTCGATGCTCTCCGCGGAGAGGTTCTTCCCCCGCGACTCCGGCATGGACTATAAGTGTCTAGTAAAGGTGTGCAGCATCAGTGGGCTGTCGCCGATATCGTGGGCGAGCGCTCGATCGGCCTACCGTTGGGCTTCTCAAGATGAATAATGCGAAGTTAGATGATCCTAGTAAGCGCCCACGCAATCACTGCACATTGCTTCAGACCGAGAACTTTCAATGTGCACTCTGCTTGTCGGTCGCGTGAGAGTTGTCGCAAAAGCTCGCCCCCGACCTGATGGAACTTTACTCACACTGCGACTTTGATTCGGAGAGCGCCAGGAGTGTATTGGCCCCAGGAAAGGCTTGGGAAAGCTCGGTCCCAGTAGACGAGTGGGGAAGGGCCGTGCCTGGGTTGTGTGAAGTGCGGATTGCACATATTTCGATGGTGCTCGCTCGAGCTTTATATCTGCGGGACCAAGAGGTCGAGAGCGATTTTTGGCGGTTCATGGCTGTCGCAAGTCCCAATACAACCTAATCAGGGTGATATTACAGTGCATGTATGTCTGAGTCCATAGCAACTAATGACCTCGGCATATTTGCGGGATATAGCAGGTGTCGTGGATAGCTGGAAAACCGGCTCCCAGGGCCGGCGCAGAGTTTTTAGGATGTGAATGTACTTGTATTCTGTTAAAGTTCTGGTACAATTACAATATTTCATAATTGTATTCGATACTATTTAGGCCGATACTATTGAGTGAGTGTCAGGTTGGAGAAAAGAATGATGTCGTTCGAAAGGTAATAAAAAGATTCAAACATGAATAATCGCGTAGAATGTCATGAGGATAGAAATTGTCGGTTGAAAAAAAGGATATCGAGGATTCGAAATGCGAAATGGTATAAAGGGGGGTGAGGTGAAGAAGGCAGGGCTCGGATTATTTGGGATCAAGAATACGGAGAGTAACTTTGCTGCTCGTAGTCATGATAATACTTTCCCAATCCGACTCGGTCGACACGACGTGCAATTCTGCGTCATCGGAGCAATGTTTGAGGCCTGCCTTGGGCGACTGCTGCGAAGAAAGAACGAAAGCAACAGTGAAGTCGGGGGCCAGAGGAATACCCTCTTGGCCGACAAATTTGTTGTAGATACGCTGGCGAATTTCTGCGAGCGACATTTCGCGCGAGACGCGAAGAAGAATGATGCCCGATTTATGGGCCGCTTTGATGGAGACCGATCCGGCGGTAGGGCTGCTGGTCACCGTCGAGAAGGTATATGCGGTCGAAATAGTCGATGTTGGCGAAGGAGGTGTCTCGATAAGGGATTGTCCAAAGTCGCGTGTGATAGGAGTCGTAGGCAGCTCTGCGCATGGAGATGTGGGGGTGTCAGGATGGCTAATGATTCGTGAATTTCTGTAGGACTGTGGAAGATAGGAGTTGGGGCGGGGGAAAGCGTCTAAAATAGAGCTGGAGTCTAGGATAGACCGGCGGTGTAGCATAGATTCGTTGTCGCCGTCGTCATAATCTGAATAGATCTCGAAATCTGAGAGCGTCACGGTGGCGGATGCACGATAAGCAGAAGTGGGTGATGAGGTTGGCGAGCGGCGGGATATCACAGCGTCCGCGGAGTCTGTGGTCATGAACGTCGAAATACTGGCAAGGGATTCTCTGTACTTGTTGTCCTTGATGGGGTGCGGAAGTGATAGACTGAGACCCGCCATGATTTCGCTGGCGCTCTCATCCATGGAATCAATTGTCTGCCACGATTCTCGCGCGTTTCCGCCTGTAAAAAAGTCAAAAATCGCTTTCGCAACGAATGGACACAGGGACCTACCCGACTTTGTGCCGTTGGAATTATTTGAAGGCATTTCTACTATGGACCAGGTGCGATTGGTTCGGCGGTCTGACGGCGAAGCCCTCGGTCGTCGAAGAAGGCTTTTCGAAAAGTCTGGAGAGTTTCCGGACTTTGCCAAGATATCGCGCTCCTCTGGTAAGACTTCCAAAATAGAATGCGGACGGTCGCTCGACTGAGGATCGTGGCCGAAGACAATAGCTACGTCTTCAACGATGGCGGGAGCAGACGACGACACGGAAGATGAATCTGAACTTCCATCTGAATGGGTCGAAGACGAATCAGACGACGAAGAAACTGGCCGGCGGCGAGGTCTGGTGACTATGCGTGCGTCGGAGATGGTGTCGACGCTAATGACGCTCGAGCGCTTAGATTGTGGGTAGCGTGTGACTTCCGTGATGTCGCTGTTCAGCGATCGAGGGCGTTCCGTCGAGCCGGCGCTGGATCTGGAGTGCCTCTTTGCCGGAGAATTCGGTAGAGAAGAGGGAGTTGTATCGGAAGAGGAACTAGTCCGAGTAGACCGCACAGAAAGGGAGGACGACGATTCCGAAAAGTAAGTCGAAAATACACTGCTCGTAACGGAGCTGCGTGCGCCTCTGGGAATAGGGTCCATGTGCTCGTAGTCCCGTCTCCACAGACCGAAGAAATCGGATACGATGGTGCTGGCCCGAATCTCTTGGATTAGCGAAGGCATTTCGTCTGAAAAAAGTGCCTCAATGAGGGCTCGAAATTCCTTTTGCCGCATATCAATGGTGGCTTGGCTTGCGCGAAACAAAGTCCCTTTTCTGGTGAGTCGCGGAAGATATCCATGAATATCCTGCGCTACGGACTTGGGATCCGGACCAGGAGGAAGAGATTCCCATGATGACGCCATGTCTTGCTTGTAAATCCCGTTGAATGTTTTGACGCCTTTGCCTTGTTGAAGGCGAGTCTTCCTTTCGCGGGCGGCCGTGGTGTACTCTTTCTCAAGAGTGTCCTGGAACCAAAGACAGTCTTCCCATCTTCGCCAGATATCGTATTCTGTGACAACCCTTCGAGTACAGATAGAAGTCCCGTCTCCGAGTACAGGAGCAATATGCATTCCATGATGGTAGCTCCCATCTGTAGATGTGTTAGTTACACTCTTCACATTCAGAGTCGTCACGTACTTGATTTGCTAGGAGTGAGAAACTCTACGGAGAAGCGGGACGGCGGCGGTTGAAGTACCGCCCTCTTGTATTGCTGGAGAAACGTGTCAATGTCAGCGTATTTCTATGATAATGTTTGCGCACATTGGAAGGCATCCCGTTATCCGCGGGGGTGACGGACGCATTCTAGAGAACAGCGTCAGTGTCGAGGAATAGAAATGGTTAGTGAGGATGTTACCGGTTCAGACATAAGCATCTTGGCTGAAAACGAATGGGGAGCGACTCAAAAAGGTTTGTGGGCTACTTTACGGCAAGATTAAGACGGATTATTGGGTTTAGCGGATGAGATTGGAGACATACGCCAATTGATAGCCTCCTGCCGCTTTCAAAGTCGCAAAATTGGCGCTGGATCAACCTAGCGGTGAATCTGTCGAAGTCGGAGGAAGGTGGAGGGGGGAAAGTGGTATCGCAGAGAGATGAGGGCTATACAATCGAGCTGGCATTTTGGTGCGGATAGTCTTATTGTCTCGACGCCGTGGCCGTATGCGTTCAAGGTTGGTCGGTAAGGCGCGGTCACGTTTTTTCCTGTTTAGGATATTGCCGTGCAAGCCGAGGTACCTCGTGTCCGTTTCTTATTGTCTTCCTCAAAACCATGACCGAGAATGTCCACGCCGACTCATTCCAGAGGTCCGAGCGCGCCCACGGAGCTTCACGCACTGCTCCCTTATGTCGCTGAGCTCTCAGTCAAATCAATGCGCAGTGTCTATTTCAAATACGCACAAGATCTGCCAATCAACAGCATATGCTCACTTAGGCCAAAGCATGAAGCTCATTTCAACTTCCAACCCCCAAGCGGCTTACCTTGAAAGACACCAATCAATAAGTGTCCTCATTCGACTGAACCTCAAGCCCTGGAGCATTTCCCTGAATCCTATCAGCTTGTGTCGGGTGGGTTGCGATTATTGTATGTGTGCAATAGTGTGCAGTCCGGGGCTTCACCAGGCGGTAACCGTGACATGATCAAAGTACGCATTGTTTTTCTTGTGGAATTTCAAAAACTCCGGGTGCCCCTATGTTAAGATGTAGACCGTGGCCGGCGTCCGCGCGCCCCGTTCCGCTACAAATTTAAATGCCACTCCGCCGAAGGATCCGAACCTGCCTTAGGCGGCATTTGTTCCTATTCTCATGAAAGCCCCTTGGCATTAATATGAAAACAGAATTGCCTTTACGATAACATCAGACAGCCACTGGCAACGATTTACTTTATCCATCATTCCTCACACAAAATTTCCCCGCAAAGGACTTGCGCATTATGGTTCTGGCGTCAAGCGCGCCATTAATAGAGAACTTCATTACCACTCCCAGAGTCCCAGTGAGTTATGTTTAGTTCTGGCAGTATCTAACCCATTCATACATATCTTCCACAAGGTCGACGCTCTCGCCGCAGTTATTTATAACCACATCGGGCATTTTGGACGTGTGCAGTGCGAGAGGAGCAAATGCAATGCCAGCAGTCGCGTTCGTCCCTTAACAGGTCTAATAACCATCGTAGGACATGTCCAGGAAAACCGATGCGCTATTTGCTCATTCTTACCAGTTGTCTCCTTAAGGTATGCCTAGATACATATATGTCCTTGCTCTGCAGAATCCCGATGAATCATGAGAAGTTAATTTTAGGTCTGCTTGAAGTTATATTTGGCTCAAGAAACCATATGCTCACTGGACATATCTTGGACTAAATATCGTCAGTGCATGCTTCTTATCGGCCTATGAAACCCTTGCATATGCTTTTAAAATAACATGTATAAAGCCTTCTCAAAGGCGGCCCTCCTGTTTCCCTACCCCTCGACAGCAATATGTCGGAGCTCAGTCCTAAGAATCTTAGCGACTACGAGAAGCAGCTCGGTTCTCTGGACGAAAAGAACGAGTCCAAGGACATCGAAGTCGTTTCCGAAGATAACGACAGCAACTTCGGAGTCCTCGAGAGCGAGCGGGATATTGCCACCCATGTCGTCAGTCTCCACGATGACCCAACGTTGAACTGCTGGACAATCCGGGCGTTTCTCATTGGTTTGGGCCTTTCAACATTCGGGGGTGTTCTTGGTACGCTTCGCGCCCTCTTCTTCTCCCATCGCTACTCACAGATCGTCTGGTTTAGCGGAGATTTACTACTTCAAACCGGTGTGTTGGATTTAATACAGTGCCTCCATGTGCCCGTGCTAAGCTCTTTTAAGCAAACTGTCTCTGTTTCGACCATGTTTTTGGCCATTATCTCTTACGTTCTAGGGATAGCCTGGGAAAACCTCATTCCTTCTCGAGGAATTTTCCGCTGGCTTAACCCTGTAGGTCCCTTGCAGACTGCAGTTCTTCAGATTCTGATGATATATCACTATCTAGCATCCATTCAACAAGAAGGAAAATGCGCTCATTGTCATTATGTCCAGTGCAGCTGCGAACTCCGCCCTCGGAACTGAGGTCCTTGCTGTCCAGCGCTTATACTACAACATCAATCCAAACCCCGCCGCGAGTATCTTGTACGTCGCGATTAATGGCAAGCGTTGAGGAATATAAGTCATGCTAACTAACATTCTTCACAGCCTTTTGTTCTCGAGTCAGCTTTTAGGTAAATTCAAATTTCGGGTATGTATTGCAAGTCATCTAAACGTCTGCCATAGGGTATGGAATTGGTGGTCTTTTGCGACGTAAGTTCATCTCATACAGTATCGTAACCATGGCTAACGGTAAATCATAGCCGTACTACTTTACCCGTCTAAGATGCTCTACCCTGGTGTTTTGCCGCTTGTCTCCATGTTCGATGCGATGTTTAAGGATGCATCAGCAGCTAAAAAGAGGCTTCGTCTCTTTTGGTTCGCCTTCTTTGCGTAAGTGCGGTCAAAGAGAGTGCTTGTGTGAACCGTTTATACAAGCCAAACCCACAGAATCTTCGTCTGGGAGCTCTTCCCCGAATGGATCTTCCCCCTTCTCACTGGGTTCTCCATCTTCTGCCTCGCTGATCAGCGCTCTACGGATTTCACCCGTATCTTTGGTGGCTCTAATGGAAACGAAGGCCTTGGAATTTTGTCGTTATGCTTCGACTGGCAATACATCTCAGGAGGTAAGAAAAATGTCTACAACGCTGCGAGCATATGCATAACATTGTATTAATTCTAGGCGTCAATCCCATGGCTATCCCTTTGAAGGCACAATTCTCCAACTTGGTCGGCTATATCCTTTGCGTGTAAGGCACTCCGCAGTAACCGGTATTTATAGAAACTTATCTCCTTGTGACAGTGTTGTATTTATAGGTGTCTATTACGGCAATATCTGGCAAGCCAAAAGCTTCCCATTCGTAAGCCTGTTCAGCGCCCATTTGCATTGACATCTGCTGACGCTTCTAATGTGATCGTAGCTGTCGCAAGAGCTCTTTTACGCAAACGGTAGCGTTTACGATCAACTGCTCATTCTAAATGAAAACTTCGAAGTGGACAAAACTCTATTGGCAGAGCAAGGACTGGTACGTTTCATACCTGTATCCGTTATAGATTGCCTTCTAAAGAACTATACAGCCCTTCTATGCTGCAACTTGGGTTGTTCAATTGCTGACTACTAATCTGGGAATGGGAGCCACTTTCACTCATCTTTTGATCTGGAACTTCAACGACTTGAAGGGGGCATGGAGCTGGGCCACACCCTCCGGCATTCGAGCGCTATGGAAAAATTTCAACATCAGGTTCTGGCAAGATAATGGCATGCGTGACGTCGAGGCAATCAAAAATGACGAATCCCTGGACCCACACTACCGCGAGATGCTCAAGGCTAGTTCTCACGTCCTTCTCGCACATAAACTTTACTTACCAACACTATAACACTATACAGTACCCCGATGCGCCCAATAGCTGGTACATCGTTTGTTTAGCAATCTCCGTTCTGATGGCCCTGGTTATCATTTACAAGACCGATTCAACACTACCTTGGTGTGCAGATATTTCAATCTAAAAGATGTCTGATGGACTGACCTGTTTTGTGAAGGTGGGGCTTCTTGATCAGTGTCATACTGGCCGTGATATCAATTCTATTCTTCGGCGTTTTGTATGCAATGACCGGACTTGGACTCATCATCCAACCTTTCATTCAGGTCAAGGGAAATATTTTTCTTGGTGTCACCGCAATACTCACCCGGCAATGCAGATGATCGGAGGTTTCCTTCACCCAGGAAAGCCCATGGCCAACATGTACTTCGTCCTTTTCGGCTATAGTGAGTTTCCAGTTGCGTCCAGCACTGTTTCAAGACTCACCACGGCGATAGACTCCGTGACCCAGGCCCAATTGTTGATGCGCGACCTTAAGATTGCGCAATGTTAGTCTTTTATATTTCGTTCCTCTGAAGTTGATCTGAATTTTGGTATCCAGACACCAAGGTCCCGCCTCGTGCCGCGTTCACTGCCCAGATCGTTGGAACACTTCTTGGAGCGATTTTGAACTTCAGTATGTGGTTTCGTTATCCTCGGAGTAATCAGCGGCCTGACATGGCGTTCTAGTTTTGATGAACTCCATTATTGACAACCAAGCGCCCATTCTGTTGTCCGTAGAGGGTACAAACATCTGGTCAGGACAGCAGCCCCAGCAGTATAACTCTCAAGCGATCGCATGGGGAGGTTTGAGGTACATGACTACTCAACTGAAGCTATTTCATCTCTCATTCATTTACCAGTCATGAACTTTTCGCTATCGGAAAACGGTACCAATTTGTTGCATGGGCCTATTTGCTTGGATTTTTGGTTCCTCTTCCCTTCTGGATTGCGTACAAGCTCTGGCCCAAGCTCCGCACGGATTACCTCTACACCCCACTGATCTGGTATGCCCCTAAATCTTTGTTTGTGGTCCATTTCCTAATCAGGATCTATAGTTACTACATCGGGTGGCTCTGTGTCGGCATCAACTCGTCCATCTTCTCTTACTTCTCGATCGCGTACATTTCCCAGTGGTACCTGCGCACTCGCTACCCCAGGTGGTTCGTCAAGTACAACTACGTTCTTGCCGCTGCTCTCGACGGTGGAACACAGGTGCGCATAGGTTCTTTGATTCCCGCCTTGACGGTATTGATGGGATCTTTGTAGGTTATGGTCTTCTTGCTGTCCTTCGCCGTTTTCGGTGCAGCTGGCAATTCCCACCTGTTCCCGCAATGGTCAGTTTGTTATTTTGCGATATGGCCCTGTCTAATCAAATTTCTTTTCTTCTTTAGGTGGGGTGCTAACCAGAATGGTGAGTGAAAATGTGTTTCGTATCACCAGAATAGTCACCTGAATGCATTTTATACAGGCAACTACGACAGGTGTGCATTAATTGTAGAGTGAACAGTCAAAGCACTTTTCTTTTATTGTATTTGTACTTTGCTTTGCATATTATGATTAGAGTAACGAATAGTTGATTATTTGTTCCATGTCCGAGTCACCAGTCGATAATCATAATGTCTAATGCGTGCTGGCTTGAATCCAAGTAATATGTACTGAATTTTATCAGCACATGAAAGCTGTGAATCCCTCACCTGACGCTAAATCGGACTGCTATAAAACGGTCGAACGACGAATAATATGTTCCTTCCCAGACTTAAGATAGACCGGTGGCCGATCTCTATATGAGCAAAGCTCGATAGACGGATGCAATCCTCCTAGTCAGGTCGGCCTCCGCCCTAGACTTAAGATATTATGTAGCACCATCATAACACCATCACGTGAGAGAGAGAAGGTTCCATCAACGTCTGCATCATTCGGACATCCTGACTCCTCGTGTTCGTTTCACGACCTTAAAAGCAGCAATAGACTCAAGTGAATGTTCCCCTGTCTTTGATTATGACACAACAACCTTTATCCCAGCCTCGCACAAGCAAGGCTGATCCGATGGCAGGCGCAATACTCGAACGTGAAAACGAACACAATTCCGAGACAGAGTCGTCAGAATGGCGCGCAAGTGAAGATGACGATGAATGGGTTGACTCCAATGCAGGGGAAGACTTACTCCGAAAGCCTCATCGGAAGGTCAACGGACGGACATCAGGCACATTGGTGGACAGTAATCGATTGTCACCTCGCAAACGCGTTGGAAGAAAGGCTCCAGCCGTGAATTTGACTCGCAAAAATATAACCCCCGCCCCTTCGTCAAGATCATCGCGCCAAGCGCCTATTCAACAGCCTCCCAAAATTGAAATCTGGCCTGTCGTACTGAACGGCTTGTGGGAAGGAACCAAATTTACGGCTGAATACACCAAGCACTTGGTCATGAATGCTCTTTATTACCTTCGTTTTCCCCTGTCCATCTTCCTTACTTTCTGTCTTCTCTCTTTTATGGCAGGGTACATCTTGCAGAGTCTCTATAAGGCCTTTTCGCCTGTCTGCGTCATCCCAGGATTTTCTAGTCTCCCTGTATGCCGTACCTGGACGGTGTTGCCCCCAGATTCTTCCAGTAACAGTAACAAAACACCAAAATGGGCGGACTACTCCACACTCATGGACGTTCAAAGCAAATCGTTCGAGCAATTATTGGAGGATTCCGCTGGAGGCTCGGGTTTATCTTTGGAAATCAAGCAGGCGGAAATGGCCACATCAGATCTGCTGGCGCGCGTGCACGTCAGTGATTTGAAGGCCAAGGACAGCCTTGCAAGTTCATTATCTGAATTTATTGACGATGCAAAGAAAACAGCCAGAAGTTTACAAAAATTAACCTCAAAAGTCGGCGGGGCTGTCGACAAGTGAGTGATTCCTGTTTGTCGTCGCGTGTTGTTGTCTGACATCTATACACTCCAGTATCATGGCCGTAAACGACTACGCTCTTCAATCAATTGAAAGTGCGCGTGCGGAAGAAACCTCCCATTGGTCGATGAAACGCGTTATGATATGGAAAAATCCGGTAAAACAAACCAACGAAGTCGTCATGAGAACCTTCGAGGAAGCGATGAACGTCCTTTCAGTCAACATGGAACGGTTGATTTTGGAGGCGGAATACAGCCTCCAAAACCTCAATAATCTTGAAGAGCGCCTCGCAACACTACACGAAATCGTAGTTCGCGAAGACTCATCCATCTTGTCTGCCAAAGCTGATCTACTCGAGGACCTTTGGACGCGGTTAGGTGGAAATCGCAAGTCCTTAAGGAATGCTGACTATCATTTAGGGCTCTTGAAAGGACTAGGGACCTACAGGCAGCAGGCTCTCGTGCATGTTGTCGCTGCCTTGCAAACACTGCGAGCGATGAGCGAAGATATGGAGGATATGCGAGAGCGGGTTGCGGCGCCAGATCTTATTGGGGACTCGGTCCCAGTCGAGGTGCATATGAAGAGCATCCAAATGGGACTGGAAAGATTGCGGGAGGGAAGGATTCGGGCCAAGAAATTGGAGGAAGACGCAATTAGAAGGGTGCTGTCGGTAGACGATTGATCTAACAAAGATTGAGTTTTGTGTCTGAACTTGCTGCATGTAATCAGTACATTAGTATGCCGTATATTCATTTCGTTGTATTGAAGGAAGAACATACCGTCAGACAGTAGACTTCTTGGTGAGGCAGATCGAACGTTAGGTACTGATTGATCGATTCACTTTTACTGTGACGATTTGGAGATAGAAGGTGCTTCGAGAGGCTGCTCGTTTGGTTTCCTCAGAAGATCATCCAGGAGTTTGGCGACCTTCTCTTTTGCGTCTTCTCTTTCCTCTTGGATGACCTTGAGCTCTGCATCTCGCCGATGTGCAATCTGTGCTTCGTCCGAGAGAAGTAACAATAATTTCATGGAATGCGTTATGGATAGCAATGAATTTGCAGCACGTATCTGATGGAAAGATGAGATTATCGTAAGAGCACTTGTAAATGCGATATGTACCATAGATTCTGTGCGCGATTCAGCCTGGAAGGATTCTTGTGCAATGCGGAATTTGTCTTTATCGACGATCTAGACGCCACGCGTGTATATTTCAATTATAGGAGATAAGAGAGACGAAATGCTCTTACGGATGCCAAACTGACGAGGTCAACCATCCCGTCAACGAGAATTTCGACCTCCATGTCGACTTTCTTGTTCCATTCCTCTTCGATTGTGTCCAAGTACTCAGCGGAGTTCTGATCTAACAGAACTTGGGATCCAGTCCCCGACCTCTGCAGGAAATTAGCCGTAGGGAGAGCAGATGGGCGCGACACGTCGGTCTGAGGTACTTCGGACATGATGGTGGTGTGGTCGAAAGCCGTCAGTTAAGCAATTTATGCACGAATATAGTAATTATTATCTCAAGTTGAACGTGGTCATGATAACAAATCCTCATTCAATCATGGCAACAGTTCGTAGCCGATTATACTGCACTCCGAGCAAACTCCGAGTCATATGTTGAACCTCCTTCAAGGAATTTCTTGGAGTTGAAAATTGTGTTGATAATGCAAGTGGCTTTATTATAATTTAGATATAATTACGGTACTCTGACTTACAGCGCCCACACGAAAGCGAACAATCCAAGGAGGGCTGATACACCGTTCTGGCTGGCAGACGACGACGACGACGCAGCCGCGGCCGAAGCACTAGCACTAGCGGTGGAAGAGGTGCCGTTAGGAGAAAAGGTGCCGTTTCCGCCAGATGGAGGGGACCCCCCGCCGACACTGTTGGAATTGGCAACACCACCATGGTCAGTCCAGGTCGATGCGGCAGTGGTGGTGTAATTCTGTGTGGTGTCGATACCAATGGAAATCCAGGCAAGAATTCCCTCCGAGATGTCGTCGCCGAGGAGAACATACTGAAGGAAGGGATCCATAGAATCGGCTTCCTCTGAGAGGATGGTGTCGGCACTGTTGAGGGTGACCTCTTGGGTGTTGGTCGAGTAAGGCGAGACGGTGCCGACAGACGTAAGAAGATCCTGATCAAAGAAGACCTGAGATAATAAAGTTCAGTTTGGGTCGGGGGTGTATAGACGTCAGTTCTAATTACCTGTCCAACATGAGACACATGGCCGCCCGAAAGAGTATTGTTTGAGTTGACTGTCGCGTTGAGGGTAGCTACAACATGCATGTGGCTGGCTCGTCCGGTGTAATGACCGGGGACGATGGTCTCGAAGTAAGCAACACCGTCTGAGTCTGTCTTCGTGATTCCACGAAGGAAAGTTGCATTCTGGAGGATGCTTTCAGACAAGCAGGATTACATAGATTACAACCTGCTACTCACGATGTTCGATGCGTCGTTCATGTTGCCATTACCGCTAGCAACTACACCGGAATAGACACCGGTGGAGTTAGCTGTAGAATATTCGTGATTGAGTACGAGTATATGAAGATATTTTGCAAGGTACACACCGTGCCATGAATCCAAATAAACATCTGAGACAGGCTCGCAAGTGCTAACGTCGATAATCTGAATATCGGCATACAGAGCGACGCCTTCCTGTTCCTCAGTCATGTTGGCACGGATCAATTCACCGCTGACCCCTTTGATATAAATTAGTAGCTGAATTTCTATAGCTAAATTGAGGAACTTACAATAAGGACCGATGGTGACCTCAGACTGGAGAACACAGTTGAGTGTTCCAGTGAAGATTTCGTCCGCGGTGGAGTCGGCAGTGAGGCCAGTCGTATTCGACTTGTGGTTGGTGTCCAGGACTGACTCAAGATCGCGTTTGACTGGAAGTCCGCGCTTTCGACGAAGGTTTTCTGCGAGAGCGGCACGCCGTGCGATGGACTTCTGTTCGTGTCCTCTGGCGGCGAGGTGGCTTTGGCAACCTGCAATCGACCGTTCTGCAAAGCCGAGGAACTCCCGCCTTGCTAGAGTCCCATGTTCTTCATGTTCGCCAGGATGAGAAGAAACTGAGCCAACTAGGGCTACGATTGGCAGGATGGCGGACAGGAAGTGCATTTTGAGTGAGAACGACTAGATTTGGGTGAACTTGTGGGTTCGAAAGTCCCAAAGCCTGGTCAATTTATGCAGCTGCGGTTGACCTGCTGCGGAGGAGTGGAATGCGGGACGCCTTATCATCGTGAAATTTAAAAATTGGATCGGCGGATGAAGGTGCTGTTCAAAGCACTAAGTTCGATGGCGGGGACATGCTTGGCGGCTGGGCGCTTCAATGGGGGTTGCACATCAAGCATCAGTGCATCATTTGTCACAAGTTGGTCACAAGTCGTAGCCAATGATCGCACCAGGATTATCTATTAGCGCCCAGAGGCCGGGCCGGTTGCAAGGCAAATGCGGTCGGTCGCACTGGCTGTGGGGCTCTGTAGGGCTTTGTGGGGGCGGACTCTCGGAGATCGGAGCTTCTATATTGTGGCGGGCTGTGTTAGTTTGTGTTGGGCGGTGTGGCGATCACACTGCGGCGGCTACAATGCAAGACGTTCCCCGGCTGAACGCGCGAACGTTGACTGAGGACGCAAATAAAGTGAAAAATTGTCGGTCTTGTGATTAATCGTATGTAGAGTACGATCCCTGCATCGATGAGTCAGGTGTATGGTGGGATGCTTAACATAAGAGTCCTTGAAGAGCAAATCGTCGGGCTATAATTTATAAATTAGGTATACTACCTTCTTAGCAGTAATTGTACTTATATTGTAAGCCAGTTGTTCACAAGGTTGGTGCAAGGGACTTCTTTCCCGAAAAGCGGCGGCCAATTAACGCCGTCGCTTTGGGCATGAATGGCCGCCGCAGTTTGATGGCGCAAAGCTTCCGCAATCCCTGATTCTGTACTTGAGCTAGTAGCATCATAGCATGCCTCGTAGACCGCGCCTCGACGAGGCATTCTAAAAACATTTAACTCTGCGAAAGAGAACGTGTGTACTGACATGACTGTCGAAATATTGTGACGACCAACATTTTCGTCCTTCTTTGCGTTGAAACGCTCTGGTTCCTGTGTCACATTGGCAATTATGAAGTCCATAATTTAATGTTCAATTTCCCCTTTCTCTATCGCACATGCTGCCCATTCTGTACAAAGCTTCCGTGACCATGTTGCCTTTCTACGGGCATGTCATCGGAAGACAGGACAGGACTCGTGTCGCGTGCATGCGCTGCGGATGGACACATGACGTCAACTGATGCAGGCAGTGATATCTTGACGTCGAGCGCCTATTCCTTGATCGTGCACAATATACTGCAACCGCATACTGGTGCATACCGGTGAATACCATGAGGGATACCTGGCCCAAGCATGCAGCATATGTGTCTCCCAATCTCTTGTTTTCAGAACCTCTTCATTTTTATTCGCCAAAAAAGTAGTCACCTGTCTCACTGTGGCCCATATGTCTTGCCAGCTTTCTTATAAGAATCCCTGGCTCTCCACCAGTTCTCAGAAATTGTCATCATCAACCACCACCTTATGCAATTCAAATCTGACCACTCTCCTGAAATCAAGCAGGAACCTGGTGTGGGGTCTTTCCAGGCTCTTGCCATCTGGAATCGACCTGACGAAAAGCCCGATGTGAAGACTGAAGTAAAGGCTGAAGTAAAGGCCGAAGTCGACGACAGCGTCAACGACGACTGGGACTTCGATAAATATTGTGACTTGGCCGAAGAAATGTATATGGATGAATACGCGGAAGAGTGCATGAGTGACGACTACGAACCCGACTATGACTGGCAAGACGACGACTACGTATTCACGGACCACTTTGAAGAAATGGCGTCTGCTCATCATGGATTCTATATGAGCAACTACGGCCCGTGTCTCATCCGCGGCGTCAACCCCAAGGTCAGTGTGCCAGTGTCTCTGGACAAATCATCTTTCAGTGTGCTGATTCGTTTGTCTTTGTACCTTCATCAAATTATCGGATTCTAGGGTGATTACTTTTGCCGCCATGCGTTCCAAAGCGACTCCCCGAGCACGTACGAGAAGCTGGTATTCTGGGGCGACGGCGATCCCCGTCCGTACCACTATAGGAACCGGTGCGTCGGTCTCTTGCACCATCTGCTTCGGCCTTGCTATTCTCGAGGCCGTGTGTATTTTCGTTATTGCTCATGACGATCTTGTTGGAAGCAACGGGAGCATTTATTTCCACAACCCTGACCAGTCGTCGTATTACTGGATTGGCGTCGGCAAGGGCTATTCTCGCTATGTCTCGCCAGACGGTCAGGTCACAGAAAATTATAATCCGAATTTGCAAGGTGCGTCGGTGCGCGCCGCGGTGTGTTTCATAGGCTAATATTTCCGCCCCAGCTGAACTCGCGGCGTACTGTTTCCCATGCCATGCGCTGGACGTCATATACCGTCACAAACTGTAAATTTTAAGCGTTGAATGGCTGCTCCGCGGACCGAGCGGCTGCAAACTGGGGAAAGATTATTGCGCCCGAGGGTCGAGGCGCTGTTCCGGACGTACGTATGAAGACGTATGACTGGGATGGTTGCGTGGGCGTGGAAATGTTGTATCGGACTGTAACGTATTTCAACTCGAAGTGTATTTATATCTCGTAATTCAGTGCTCTTTGTCTGACTATACTCCGTCTCGCAGGAATATGGATAAAAAGTACAACGTACGCGTTATATATATGCACGAGCATTGGGTCATCTTCGGCCATGCCCCACAACACTTTTGTAATTTACCTGCACTGAGAAATCGCGTCGGTGGCCGGATTTCGCAGGGAATAGGAATAATATTAATACTTTTGACGATCTTGAGTGGTACACATAGAGATGGAGTATCAGTACTTCAATATCTTAGAGTTTATAAAGTGCTTCACTTTATACACGCCCTCGTTCAGCTGGGATAAGGCTGAAAATTATGATCATATGCATTCCGTGTCCTTCGTAGTGACATTAATCGCCTGGGTAATTCGTCTCCGGTAATTGGGCTCCAGTTCTATTGTTCAGTTAGTTTAAAGCAGCGTTCGTGAATCAGTGATCAATCTGTCTTCTCCTTGCTTGACATCGGGAGACAGGACTAAATGATGGCTGCAGATGGATATGACGTCAACTACGCCTAGCGGTATCTTGGCATCGGGCGCCTATTTCTTGATCGCCGATAACAAGTTGCGGCATTGACGACCCAGGGCTCAAGGATGTTGAACATGTGCGCACCACTTTAGATAACCCTCTCGTTGTTATTCAACAAAAGAGGTAGAATACTGTGTTTCGCTTTGACCCTGCTAAATTGGCCACATGTTCTGCCGTATCTCCTAATAATTATGTTTTTCTCCATTAGATAAATGATCACGCGCGGTCACTTTTATAATAGGGGGATTCTGCTTATCCAGCAGCTTGCTCTTCGCCAACAACCTCCCTATGCCGTCGAAACCTGTCTCCTCGCCGAGAATCAAGCAAGAACCCGGCGTTCACGAGTCTTTGACTACCTTTGCCACTGGATATCGACATGACGACAAGACCAATGTGAAGGTTGAGGTTAAAAACGAAGTCGACGACGGATTCGAGTACAGTGCGGAAGAGGAAGAGAACTCAGACGATGATGCTTCCATGAGCGAGGACGAAGATGCGGAAGAGTATATGTCCGACGATCACGAGACGGAGGTCGCACAGCAGGACGACGAATACAATTACGCCGGAAACTGCAAAGAAACGGAGCCGGTTCATCCCCTTTATTACTTGGACAACTATGGTCCGAGTCTATGTAGCGGGCTCAACAGGAAGGTCAGCCAGTCTACCCGTGTGGCGGCCCGGGATTGTGCTATGCTGATGCATTTTCGTCTTCGCGCGTTCATTGAACTATCGGCATTGTTTTTATAGGGTGATTACTTTTGCCGCCATGCCTTCCGAAGCGACCCCCCGAGCGCGTACAGGCACCTGGTGTACTGGCAGAGTGGTGATCCCCGTCCGTACCACTACAAGAACCAGTAAGTCTCCCTATGTCAGCCTCTGCTTTGGCCTAGCTACTGTTAAGGTCGAGTGTATTTCTACCGTCGCTCACGGCGATCTCGTTGTCAGTGATGGAAGCATCTACTTCCATAATCCCGACCAGTCGACATATTACTGGAGCGCTGAGAAGGGGTATTCGCGCTATGTCTCTCCCGATGGTAACTGGGTCACAGAAAATGGTAACCCGAATTTACAAGGTGCGTCAGTGCCTGCTTCAGTGCGTTTGCTAAACTAATATTTACGCATTGCAGCTGAGCTCGCGTTGCATTGTTTCCCATGTCATGAGCTGGATGGCAAAAAATTCCATTAAGCTATAAAATTGAAGGATTAAATGACTGCTCCGCGGACCCAGCGGTGCATGAAAGCATAATGCGCCCGAGAGTCGAGACGCCGTTCTAACTTACAGCCGTATGACTGAGCTGATTGAATGGCTGCGTGGAAATACTGTATTCAGGCTGCAACGTAGCGCGTACTTTTCGTGTAAAAATATATCTCAAAGTTCAGGACCGCATGTTTGGCACACTTGTATGTTCCATCTCACCAGATGATGGATGCAAAAATACAGCGTTAAATATATGTACGCTCGGGCATTGAGCCATCTTCGGCCAAGCTCCACAACACCTTCGCGTTTCCCCGATTCAATAGATTGGATAGCGGGATTCATCATCGTTCCCATGATCCTGGCTGTGTTATCCTTTGCTTAGCGGTATATATCCGTCTCTGTATGCTATACGGGGGTAGAGATGAAAGGACCCGCGTGCGGCCGTGGCCGATGGGTAATCCATCGTGCGATTAGGCAGAGATAAGTGCGAGATACGAGGGTGCGATGAGAGTAAATGTCGATGCAGTCGTCATTATTATGTGTTCAACGCACGACGTGGTAAAAGCCTGTGGGATACCTTGACGCAGTGAGTGGCTGCCCGACTTCCTGGAAATGGAAGCTTGAAAGAAAACGAGAACGAATTACGGGAAAATGGACGCTGGCCTGCCACAGTCGCCTGCGTGCGTGCGGCCCCGTGGTCTGCATCTCAGAGCGCACATATCCGCACGCGCCGATAGCCTGGCGGTTAATTGCCTAGATGAGAGGAATGACAATGACATCGATTATCTGTGAGTGTTTATGTAATGGATTGCTATGTTGCTGGTCTAGCACGAAGCATAAAACCAAGGCGTGGATATATGCAGGTGCACGGGTGTGGAGCTGAGAGGCCTTGCGTTATGTGCGGCCAGTTTTTTATATCGTGTCGCGCGTCGTCTCGTTGCGCGCACGATAGTAGTGGGGGCTCCGCGAGTGCCGGGTATAGCGCGCTCTCGCCGTTCCAAGGGCGTGTTGCCCATTACACCATTACCGCTCGGCCGGTAACACAGATGGCCGGAACATCGTAGCACTAAATCTGAAAGGATAGGCTAATTTAGAGCCAATCTGCGTAGTTCTTATCGATGAAGCAGCGGAGGCGTGGTCTCACGGCAATGAATGGAAGGCCGCCAGTGCCCACGACCACGGCAGACGCGATGAAATACGAGAAGAGCATGAATGGGAAGCGTAGAGATGGGAGTCGAACGGGATTTTGGAAGCGGAAATGCGGAGAGAACTGGGAGGTGGGGATTGGGTGGAATCTTGAAAGACAGATTTGGAGGAATCCATCACGAACATGCATCTAAGAATGATCTCAAACTGATGCATTTGACCCTGGTCAGGCACACATGTCCCCATCCCCACGTGGAGGTTTGGGCGAAGAGGTGAGTATTGGGGCGATATTTGGGGGCAGGGCCAGGCGGCGGGCGGGGTGGAGGCGGAGGCGGCGGCGGGGCTTGCTGCAGACGAGGGATCTGTGTCATTTTTACATAAGGACGATGGGATCACCGATAGCTTGGTTCTGGCAGATGAGAACATGCGGCTTTGGCCAGGAATGACCCGATTTGGCGGGAAGCATCGGAAATTCGAACTCCGCCTTTGCGAGATCCAGGCAGTGCCCGCCAGCTTTCTCCCTCCCCCATCACTAACTCCCCTCCCATCGCTGGTCACTGCCTCCTCGTCGTTCCCAACGACCCCGAAGGCCTCACGTACACCAGCTAAGGTGTCCTGCCCTCGGTCGTCCCGCCAGAGATCGGCAGCCATCGGGAGATAGACCTCACAAACTCCAGATTCTAAACGAGGCTCTTCTGATCTCAGTATCTCGTTGGGCCGATCCACTTGTCTCCCATGACTTCTGCACACCACCATCATAACAAATATTCTCTACCTCCGCCTCCACAGAACTCACAAAATGACTATCTGCGGCTGCCGTCGCTGAAGGACCTCAACTTCACGTACGCATCACCAACAAATGGCGCCAGAACGCAGCCTCAGGCGCCCGAGCCTGCACCTCAACAGCAGGAACACTCTGCTATTCCTCGACATGTGGCATGGGGCCGTACCGCCCAAAATTCCTCGTCGAACCCATCCGCGAATTCCCATCCTCATCAACAGCACACACCGCCACTATCGGCCGGCGCTCATGAAATGTCCGCGGCCAAAGTCGAATACCCGTCAAAGCATGAAAATGGCGGTTATGCTCATCCAGGTATCCCGCTGTCTGCGCAGGTGACCCCGGTTCCGGGTTCGGTCAATATTGCCAACTTGCGCAACGAAGAACCACCGCACTCGCCCAATCAGCCAAAACGCTCGCGTCCAATTCCGACCATGGGCGCGTCTCGTGATGTCCGCACGTCTCATGTAAGTCTTTCATATATTTTTTCTTTTCCCAAGACTCAACGTTTTACACAGCAAACGTCGTACCAAGCACCTCAGTACGCATCTTATCCTCCCGCATCGCAGCAGCCGCCACCGCCACCGCCGCCAGCAGCGAATCAATATCATCAGATTCCATCTGGTATGCCCGCTCCTCCGAGCCATCACACACAACCCGCTGTAGCACCTCCTCCGGCTCAAGAACAATTACACCAACAACAGCAACAACCTATCGCCGTAACGAATCATCCTAGCTATCAATATACACAGTACATGCGTCCAGCTCCTGTAATGCACCAACACCATCCGTCAAATCCATACCCATCACCCGGCCCGCCGCCTTCCGCCCCGCCTCCTCAGGGTCCATGGGCGCAACAAGCGGCGCATCCCCCGCCACCTCCTCCGGCTCAACACACGCATCATCATCAGGCACCTCCCCCTCAGCCACCGCCGCAACAGCAGCCACAGCATATCCACCCATTGCATCTTCAAAACCACCATCAGCAGCCTCAGCAGATGCCGTCAAATCCACAGCCACCGCCACCGCCGGCCTACATGGTCCCGCAACATCATATTCAACAGCAGCAACACCAACAGCAGCAGCAACAGCAGCAACAACAGCAGCAGCAGCAGCAGCAGCAGCAGCAGCAGCAGCACCAACAACAGCAGCACCAACAGCAGCACCAACAGCAACATCAACAGCAGCAGCAGCAGCAGCAGCAGCAACACCAACAACACCAACATCAACAACTGCAGCAACAACACCAGCAACAAGCGCCTCAGCCACAACAGCAACCGCCTCCACAGCAGCCCCAGCATGTACCACCACCTCAGCATCATCCGCAACAGTACCAACAGCCGCCACCTCCACAAATTCCTTTTGCGCGCACTACGGTCATTGTACCTACCAACATTGAAACCAGACCCACATACGCACCTAGTGAACCTGAACGGATACCCACAAACCGCAACGATACCATGGCTGAAGTGAGTTCTTTTCGTCATCGGGCTTGTAGTTCGCATACTTATAGGTCTCCATCCAGATCAATCAACATTGTTCCATTTTGTATAGTTTTGCTAACCGATATGGTGCGCTACATTTTTGTTCGATGATGACATCGGAAGGTTGATGACATCTTATATCACCTAGTTCAAATGCCTCACACTCAACCTAGTCCACAAGAATTAGAGGAGATGTCACAACGAGCGCAGACGGTCGTTCGATTGCTCGAAGAGCTTCAGAGGATGAACTTGCCAGAGGGCGAGCAGGGTAGAGATATGAATGCATCGACGACTGCCGCTGTTTCTATGCAAATATCGCCCGATGATCCTAGGCCTCCGAAGAGGCCATGGGAAGATATATCGCAGGACGATAGCACCGCCAACAATTCCTTCGAAGTGAGTCTGCTCGAAATAACCAGATCATGAGTTTTTATTGAGGGCTCGTATTCCCCCCACAGCAGCAGCAGCAGCAACAGCAGCAACAGCAGCAGACTCAGCAATATTCTACGAACGAAGCGAAGCCTCAGCAAACAACGGCTGAACAAGACATGGAGCTTATTCGAACGAAGCGCGCGACTAGTACCGCGGGGACGAATGGACCTGCGGGTCAACCAAAAAGCAAATACAGGAAACGAAGTGTGAGTCATTGTCAACTTGATCATTCTGTACCATTTCTCCCTATACCTTTTTTCTGTGTTTTTCATATTTTATTTTCGTGGCTGAGCTCATTCCGCATTTTTCGTTACCACAGCGGGCGACACCTCCCGGAAAGTGCCACTCTTGTAACATCCGCGAGACTCCTGAATGGCGTCGTGGCCCCGACGGGGCACGGACCTTGTGCAATGCTTGTGGATTGCGTACGTTTTTTAAATTTCAAAATCTTGATTTGCGTATTTAGAAATTTTTTGTCTGTCCAGATTACGCCAAACTCATGCGTAAGAGAGACAAAAACTCGAACGGAGATGCGCCGCACATCGACCTGGAGACCCTTCGTGCTTCCGCACGCGCCGCCGATATTGCGGACAAGTCATCGCGTTCAAACAAACCGTCAGGGGCGTCGCGCACATACCTCCCATCCGAGCCGGCGTCCCCCATGGATGCGAAGCAGCAGATCCCACAGCACCACCAGAGCTCGTTCCAGTTGATGGCGCCGCCGCCTGCGCAAGAGCAAAGCTCAGCGATGGCTGTTGATAGCAACAATAACAACAACAGCAACGGGTCGAGGAACGTCGCTCCTCCGCCTCAGCAGCCGCAGCAGCAGCAGCACACGCACCAGAGCAACTTGGCGCTACCCACCGGGGTGCCGCCGCCGCCGCCATGGGCGACCCCGGCGCAATCGAATGCGCGCGTGTATGGGCATGCACCGACTGACCACTTGCAGCCCCAGTCGTTCATGCGTAGCTCCCAGCAGCACGCGCCTTCGCGGTGAGCGGGTCGCGTCGCTCCGCCACGCCCTTAGCCGGCTTGCTCGCTTGTACTCCGGACTGTTCGAATTGGTTATTCGGCTGCCTGTTCGCGATCTGCCCTGCCCTCCCTCTGCTTCGATATAACGTTCTTGTGTTCCTGAATTCTAACCCAGATTATCATTCGCGATACATCCTTCACTTTCTATCTGTGCGTGTGTTGCCATCTACCTACCTTTTCTTCATTGTTTACCTGCATCTGCTATGCTTCATCAACCCATCCATCCGACATTCTTGCATATGTAACTGCTATAAATGTTGTGCAGCCATTTCGTCTATTCACGTTATAATTTAACCTGTCCTTTCTGTCATGCCATACATACATACCATACTGTGACCCGATATCCCCCAGTGCGCCGATTCCTTCAGCATTAACTAATGGCGCTGCCAAACTTTGATACAGCCTTTTTGTATTTAGCTACATCCATCCATGTTGTCGAACATTACATTCCAATGTGTATCTATCTGTCTTTGCTCCGTCATCTCTGTCAGTGCATCGGCGATTACCCCGCAACCGCATTTGATAGGCCTAGGTACCTACGAAGGTTCAGAGGGATCGGATGCCGCCATCGACATTGCAATGTGTACTAGTATGTAATTAAGTACTGTTGTCCAAGCAGAACCTTCTCCGTGAACTGTCCTCGTTAACACGATCAGCAAATGAGAAAGCCAGCGTGGAAGGAGTGCGCGCCGTCGGAGGTGCCGTCATCCGAACGTGAGAGATGCGGCTGTGAGATGGGGCAGATGATCTGATTCGCATCCCCTCCCGAGAGGAAGGATCCGCGATCGTCGTTGCATCGGCGAGATGCCCGGTGCGAAAGATCCAGCTGATCAATACAACTGGAACGCGCGATGAGAATCATATGTTGTTCGTCGATTACACGAAGTAAAGAATACCGCATCCTGCTCTCTGAGAAGCTTGGACTCTTCCTGTGGGCTTGGCTGTAAATGGAGTCTGTGTGCACTCGCCGCGCCACCCGCACCTGGGATAATTGATTCAATAATGGGAGTATGAGCACTTTATTCGCAATTTATTGTGCGGCATTTATACTCCATCGGGCAGCATGTCCGCTGTGGTTATTTATGCTGCGCTTGCCATTCAGTTCTCCATGCATAAAATCTCTGTGATTCCCCTGAATGGAGGCGGGTACCCGTATGGTGCGGGAGGCGGTCCGAGAGAGGTCGATGCATCAATGAAGCGTTAAGCTGATGAAATAAGGCGGTAAATCAGGTTAAATGAGAGGTCAGTAGATCCAGATACCACAAGCACTTGCAACTCATGCTGCGCTATTTTTCCAAGCCTGAGGCTGGGCTCAAGCTCGAATCAAATCAAGCACCGCTGATAACAAAATCATAAACACATTTTTATACACTATGAATACAAACCACCATGGTTATGCATGAATTTGTTCCTAGTCGGGCGTGCATCCAATTCCAGCGATGGTCCTATTGTGCTACCAAGCGCTCCTTCGCAGTGAAGTCTCCCTAGAGCAAAATGATCAGTCATTGTAGCCTCGTGCCTTCGCTGTTTTTGGCTTCGTGTTCAGTTCCACCTTAACACCCTGCTGTTTCCAGATCTCGACTTGTCGGTCCTTGGCTTCTTTCCCGGTCTCGCGTTCGTAGTCCTCGACGGACGTGGGTTTCTCGCCATGTGGCGTCGCCCGCAGAGCATGGCGGGTCGCCGGCCAGAAATCAAATGTCGCAGAGTGAACGGTAACCTATCCAGATTCTATTAGTGTCGTATTTGGACGGTGGAATGGGTGCGGCATACTCTATTGTCCCAGATGGCAACCGAATTTGGCTCCCACTTGAAGCGTACTTGATGATCAGGATTTTCACTGATCTGGTGGAACAAGAATTGCAAGATGGCATCTGATTCGGCCTTGGGCACGGCGACGATGCGGCGGGTGAAGCCTAGAAAATAGAATACATCAGTACAAACGTTTGCAAGACTACAGTCCGGGGACATACCGTAGTTGACGTAAACGCTCTTCCAGCCAGTTACTGGGTGGACGCGGACCACGGGATGAATGGTCTCAATCTCCTGTCGGCGGACTGGTAGACCCGCCGCCCTGTTCCCATCTGCTTGGAGAGCAGCGCTGTGTACCGCTGAAAGTCCTTCCAGATAGGTCTGGAGTCCTGGGCTCAAGGAAGAATAGAGAGCGTATCTGTGATAGTCCCCACAGTATCAGCAATATGATCTCACTATCAGAGACAAATATCATACCCGGAGCTCCAGAGGGTGTCACCGCCAACCTCTGGGCCTGTAATGACCTTCAGAGAAGTGGTGCTAGGAGGCTGCAGCTCGTATGAAACCTATTCAATATGATCAGCATGAATCGCATAGAATCATAACGCGAAAGAAACGCACATCGGAATGCCATAATTCGAGCTTCGAGAATGCAGTGGGGTCAGGGCGCCGAGTCGCGTCGTTGTAAACAACTTGACAGTACTAGGTCAGCAAATTACGATACCTACAAGCTGGAAATAGCTGACCATGGACTTCCTCGAGCCCATTTCGGGGGATCGCGGTAGTGGCATGCTTATGGAGAGGCCCGAAATGACGTGCAAGGTCGAGCTGTTGATGGATATCGATTTCTTGGTCACGGAAGACTTAGTCGGAGTAAATAAGCAATGGCGAATGAGGGAGGATAGAGATAACTCACAAACAACGCCACGCTCCGCGACCAAGAGGGCGCTAGTCCCATCCGTTAAGTATAATTAACCACTTTGAGATAGGTAAATGCTTACAGCTCGTCCTTTTGAGCATTCGTCAGTTGCCGGAGATCAATACCCAAGATTTCCGTTCCGATAGAGGGGGTCAGATGCTTAACCTTGCTCGCGGAGCCCAATAAGTTTGCTTTCGAGGGGTCGGCGAATTGACCGCGGTCAACAACTACTATTTCCTTTAGCGGCTCCCAGGAAAGGTTTGGGAACGAAGGCTGAGAAACAGAGGTTAATAAGATACATACAATAAAAATTCTGCGATGAGAATTATACATACTTTGAATTCGGCATACTTGTAAGTCTCATCACCATCATCACCACCGGGAGGCGAGTAGAAGGGGTTGAACACCTTCGTTGCCTGTACAGGTTTCACTGGAGCGGTGCTCTCCTGCACTTTGTCTGTCGAAGTAGCAACTGGAGCCATTGTATATGGAGGAAAAGTTGGGGGGTTGTTGGACTGCGTGGGATATCGATTACGGTTAATCGAAGTCTGTTTTATATCATTTTACACCGCTGATTACATGTAGCCACACTGGCCCACAATCATGTACATACATACACATGGGAATGGCGCACGCTTCTTGCGTAGTCTTGACGCGAAGAGTCGCCAAACATATCGTGAATGGCGCGATTGGTAACGTGACTGAAATTTAAACTGATAGGTGCCCGGATAAACGCCCGGATAAGCGACTCGGTTTTCGAAATCGTCGTAAGTATTTGCGTATTGTCGTTCTTGAGGAGCTAGCTTGTCTCCTGTCTCCCTGTGAACAATATTAGGGTTGTTAAAACACTGCAAATTAGTGCTGACTTTGAATAGTTGGTGATGAACTTCGCACAAAAAGGAGTGCTTTCCATTGGGTTTCCATAAATCAAGAATTTCATAGCAGAGGGAGCGCAATTAAGCAGCGATAATGACGTTTCCACGGACATGAAAGGTGCAAAATCCACCTATTGGCTAGACAAATGATGAGATATCGTTTCCACAACCTTTTCGGGATAGACTTACCACGGAGCGAGATTTAACTATATGCATGGTATGAACTGTGTTGTCCGTATTGTCTTCGGTGTTGTCGTCATCTTTCGCCTCCAACCACAAGGTTGTATCTGTCAGAAGGGCGAAGGAGGGTCCAAGGGCGGGCTTCCTTCCAGGTGTGTCACGACCTTTTCTTGCACTGTCATTGATGACCTGGACCCATCAATTAGGATTGCTGCTCCGCCTGCTTCCATAGCCCATACGTACAAACACCGCAGTCCCCGAAGCTTGAGCAAAGTTCTGGAGCTGGCGCATGAAATCGATCATGATAGCGTGTCCTTGAGCAGAAACTGCACTGAGTAATGGTCCCAAGAGAGGGGTGATAGTATCAATCACAAGGAAACGAGGGCGTGCATGAAGCTGAGGTGAGCTTCAGGATCAGATATAGACGGACATGGCGCCGAAGAACGCACAACGTCAGACTGGCTAAGGTCCTCCAGCATCCCCTGGATAGTATTAATGTCGAACGCCAATGAAACTTTGAGTCTTTCCAGAATGGACGGTGGCATTTGCTTGGCATCTAAAAGCTGGGCAGCGCGTTCTGGAGAGAAGTCGCATGTTGTATCGATCCACAGGGCAGTATCATCGATGTTTGAGGCTAAATGATTGAGGAGCAAGTTCAAGGCAACAGTCTAGTCAATCGCCAAGTTACGACTTAGTTTTTGAGAATGTGTCAATGTTCTGGAAGGCGCACTGATTTCCCTGAGCCCTTGTCACCCGACAATTCAACGACCCAGCGAGCATCTAACCCACGGAGAAATTCATCGAGTTCTTCGTTGCCGGTACGTAGCTGACCGTCCCCGTTTGCATTTTCAAGAAGCAGCAACTCGTGACCAGACATGCCTGGGGCAGCACCTATTTCTGCAGCAATGGTGGTGTATTCTGAGAGCTCCTCCAGAGTAGCAGTTCCCGCTGGCAAGCGCTTATATATATCGAAAATTGTAGTTGAAAATAGCAGATCCGTGTCTGTTCGAATGCCCTGAACTTGTAGGCAGGCCACCACATTGGCTGGTATGGACGGTATCAGGTTGGACAGACGCATGATTCCTCGAGAAAAGTATCCGCGTTTGAGTGAAGAGACACAGAAGGGCAGAATAAATCAGAAGAGCGCGCAGCCTTATAGCATAGATCAAATTCGAAGTTTACCATCGTCGAGTTGGCAGCAACAGCACTGGACGAGCAAGCTTTGCCATCAGCATGGGAAGCAAACAATTTGAAGTTCGCTGAGCGTGTGGCGCACTGTCTTCCACCTTGTTTCCAACCAATTTCCAACCAACCTCTGGCCCACAACGTCGACTGCAAGACCTATGCTTAACGGGTTTTATTTTCATACAACAACAGCCCGATTCTTTCGAGCTGGTCACTTCTGAACGTTGAACATTTAATTCCACCAGGAAACCTAAAAGAAACCAAAGTCTGATGCTTTATCCACTCTGCGCTATTACGACTTTTGGCTTCGCAAATACTTAACCTCTCGAAATACGATGCCACCAGATCACGCCATATCTCTTGCGCTGCGTCAGACTGCTATGCTGGGCAGGGCTGAATGCACAATCCACGTCACAGACTGTTTGGTACGCCCCCCAGAAGACGTGAAAAGAGTCTTATTCCCAAAGCCTCGTGGCAAGAGATGCTTCTCCTGAAACATTTCTACAGAATGGGCACCTAATGACCCGCGGCATGAATTGGGCCGTACAACAATACCTTCCATGACTCTGCCTTACTATCTTCGCTTCATACCAACTTTGCTATTATTGGGGATAGGTGGCACGCGTCCCCTCACATGGGTAAAAGCAATGCTTCTATAATCAACACTGAAGTGAAGCGACCTGATACGTATGCTTTGGACAAGATGACTGGAATACTTCACCAATTTATCCGGCATGATTACTCTTCTACGTCACTGTACTTGCCCAAAAGATATGTTTGGAAACTCAGAATCGCTTTCAACGTGCCATGGTAATATATATAAAGGCCCTATCCTTCCCATGATGGCAACTTACAGAGAAAATGTACCCTCTTCGCCACCTGACTACCCATGCAATCCTTCTGGTTGTCTCAAGCAAACTCGCCGCTTGTCTGGATATCGCTCTTTCAACCAAAGCGCCATCAGAAGCCGTCGCGATCTCCCCCTCCTTTCTATCCCTTTCCATTGAACAAGATCGCTGGACTGACTGGGTTGGAACAACGTCGCGCAATGAATTCTTCTTTAACACATTGGACAACCTGAACCAAATCACAGGTCAACCACCTCACATCAGGATTGGAGCTAATAGCGAAGATCATACCAACTTCGGCAGCGATGTGGCGGTCAGCATTCACTCCTGTGGAGCATAAACTTCTGTCACTAACTGGCTAGCACATAGTTTGCCGAAGATATTTTTCCTGCTATTACTGCCACCGTACCATATCCGGAAGCAACTAATATAACCGTTGGAGATGGCTTTTACCAGGCAGCACAGTTCCTCCCACCTAGTGCATTGTTTCTCATCGTTGATTTTCTGCTCTAATATATGACGTAGACTCTCATGTCAGCTGGGGATTAAACCTTGGAGAAAACAACTTGACAGCAGCTTTTCTCGAAGCAAAGTCTCTCGCGAAGGCTTTCTCGTCTGCTCAAATAAAAAACGCCGGTATCACTCTTGACGCCATCGAAATCGGGAACGAAGCCGACCTCTATTTGAACAACGGCCTGAGGGCTAGCACGTATACATCGACGCAATACGTCAGCGAGTAAGCAGTGACACCTCTTTAGCTCATTCTTTGAGGTAGCTAAAATGATAGTTAGATGGACTACATTTGCCAACAATGTCAGCGCTACTATCAGCTCCGAGTTCCCGGATATCTCTCCGAAATTTTGGGGTGCTGCCTTTGCCGGGTCTTCGCACTCTACGACTGGATTCTCGCCTCAAGCTATCTTCGCTGAAGGCGTATTGACTTCTCCGGCGGGCAAGTTAATTTCTACGTACGCGATTTACCTCATGAAAACCTTAAGGCTCGAACTAATCAGGCAAACGCTCGCAGTATATCCGAGCATCACTATAGCGGTTCTTTCTGTTCCGGAAACGGTGGCCTGCTACAAGATTTGATGACCAAGAGTACCATCCGCAGCAATTTGACACAGTATTCTCCTGATATCACCGCCACCCATGCGAAAGGACTGGATTATGTGCTTGGCGAAACAAATAGCTATTCTTGCCATGTAAGATTCATTCTCCTAGACTAAAAGAATTCACTCTAACTCATGCTTGAGGGCGCTCCTGGTGTCAGTAATACCGGCGGTGCTGCATTGTGGACGTTGGATTATTCGCTCTTTGCGTGAGTCAATAATCGCATTCTTCTCCGCGTACGACATCTGAGGAGATCGTAGGTCTCAACTTGGGGTTTTGCGGATATTTTTCCATGACGGCATTGGATTCAAATACAACCTGGTTAGTCAAGTTCGACACTTAATTAAGTTCATTAATTCCATATCGAGAACATGCCGACAGATACAGCCTATCACACTTACTCGCTCTACTTTGGACGGCACGCCCCTCACAACGCCTCTTCCTCCTCACGTACAGCCCCAATATTATGCTGCGATAATCGCCGCAGAAGCTATCGGCAATAGCGGAAATACACGGGTGATCGAACTCAGCATAAACAACACGAGAGTGTCTGGATACGCCTTCTACGAGGGAGACACCTTGACGCGCGCTGTGTTCATCAATTCGCAGGCATTCCTTACTACGAACACAACCCCCAGGACTAGCGTTCAGCTCAACCTTACTTTCACGGATGCTAGTCCTCCGGAGAATGTGTCAGTTAAACGCCTGTTTGTCCCGTGAGTGCCCTTAAGCTTTCGCTGTTGTCCACTGCCACTGACGAGTGTCAATACTAGACATGCCGACGATACGACTGGCTTGACATGGGGCGGCCAAAATTATGACACGAGTGATGCGCGGGTCACCGGGAGCATCCAGGTGGACTCAGTTGCTGTGACCGCTGGAATTGAGATTCAAGAGACCGAGGTCGTTATGCTAAGTTTCTAGATATTCACTTTGACATGTTCATTGCATATTTATCGACATCGGTCACCTTGAAACCCAACCTCAGCCCGAGGTCGTTCTATCATTCTAAATGATTCTTGATTTTTACGCAATATTTGTATTTCCGTATTTATTGTATATCAAGGTGATCTATAGGCCAATGTGGCAGACGGTTTGCAGTCAGCAGGGATGGGGCTGCCGGCTTGTGATTGGCTATAGGTGGCAGGTTGAGGTTGGGTTGAGGCAAAGGTAGTGGTCGTGACGTAATCAACTCTCCTCTTCCCAGTCCCTTCCTTGGTCACAAAATCACAAAGCATAGGCTAGTTCGGGCACAACGTAGGACCGTTGTCGGTCATCCCGGTGTCGTTCTGAAGATCATATTTTCAAGTCGAAGTTCGCTGTGAGGCGAGCTAAGCAGACACATTGGCTTTGATGTCAGGCATGGCGGGCCAGCAATATCTAAACACCATCTCAGAAAATGCAACGCGACTTGGGATGCGACTGCAGGAGACCTTATCCGAACACACTCGAGACCTTGCCATTGGCCGCGGATCGGGCGCGGGTTACCTCGAGGCCGGCGTGCTGGGCGACGAGAAGACGCCAGCGATGATCAGGAAACAGCTCGACTCAAGCAGCGATCGCGAGAAGTTAGATGCGATGAAACGGCTGGTTGCGGTGAGTGTACCCTTCGCGGTCCATACTCAGCCCAAGCATCCGTTCTACATTTTGGTGTACAGGCTACCTGCGCAGATTGCATCGTACTGACGTCTCCCACAGCTCATTTCGAAGGGGCGTAACGCCTCGGAGTACTTCGCGCAAGTCGTCAAGAACGTCGCCGCGCCGAACCTCGAAATCCGCAAGCTTGTGTACATCTACCTTTTGCGCTACGCGGAGCACGAACCGGACCTAGCGCTGCTCTCCATCAACACGTTCCAGAAGGACCTCGCGGACTCAAACCCGCTCATCCGCGCAATGGCGCTGCGTGTGCTCAGCGGGATCAAGGTGCCCATGATTGGGAGCATCGTAGTGCTCGCGATACGCAAGTGCGCGGCGGACCCGAGTCCCTACGTGCGCAAGGCTGCTGCGCTCGCCGTGCCCAAGTGCTTCCAGTAAGTGCCTCTCCGCGGCCGCCTCCACGCGTAGTACCGACTGTGATGCTTATGTGCGTCTTCTCCTATTGCTTGATGTAGATTGGACGCGGCACACCTACCGGCGCTCATCCAGATCATCAGCACGATCCTACTGCGGGACCGCTCGCCGCTGTCGCTGGGCAGCGTCGCGGTCGCGTTCCAAGCGATCTGCCCTACCCGCCTGGACCTCATCCACCCGCACTACAGGCGACTGTGCCGTATCCTGGTGGATCTTGATGAGTGGGGCCAAGTCGAATTGATGGGACTGCTGCTTCGCTACGCCAGGAGGATGCTGATTCGACCACAGACCAATATCAGCGGGAGGGGCGGGGAAGAGAAGCACGGCGACGAGGATGAGATAGAAAAAGATCTGAAACTCCTTTTGGATTCTGTCGAGCCAGTGTTCCAGAGCCGCAACCCTGCTGTATGTGTCCTCACGCCTTCTGACCTGCATCATTGGGTTGTGTATTTATTTATATTCGCCAGGTCGTGTTGGCGGCCACGAAAGTCTTCTTTTATGGCGCACCTCCATCGCACTGGTCTAAGTTTGCCGGGCCTATCATGCAACTTATCACCAATTCAAAGGAGGTGGAAAGGGTGGTATTAATGGATTTGCTAATTATTACCAGAGATGCACCTCACCTTTTTTCACCCCATTATACGCGCTTCCTTGTGCGCTCCGACGACCTTACCGTTGTTAAGAAGGCCAAGATACAATTACTGCTCCGCCTGCTGACGGTAGATAACTGGAGTTCTATTTTGCGAGAATTTATCGTAAGTGCTCCTTCGCTTCTGTGTCCAGCATGAAATAGGGCTGTGCGTGTAGATTTCATTATACTAACTGCCGAAGCTTGATAGGAATATGCAGATGACATGAATGACGCTGTCGTTTCTGAGGCAATCCAGGCTCTTGGAACATGCTCGGCACATATACCAGAGGCTATACCATCGTGTCTGACTGCTCTTATCACTATGATAAAGAGCCGGTATGGTAAGCACGTCTCTCTATATCATGTTTTGTTTTACGAAAATTGAATGCCACCTGTAGACACCGTAGTGAGCAGCGCAGTCATGGTGCTCAAATACTTGGTGCAAACGCAGCTTTCCATGGGGTCGGCATTTATTGGAACGCTAGCCCAGTCTCCTTTGTCCATCATCGCACATCTCGCACGCCGAATAGACGACATTCGACATGCACAGGCGCGGGCGTGCGTCGTATGGCTCGTTGGCCAGTATGCTGGATCAGAAGAGAAAACATCAGTCTTAGGCCCAGAAGGTATAGCAGACTGGGCTCCAGATGTACTGCGAAAATTGGCCCAGTCGTTTGGCTCGGAAGATTCCCTAGTGAAGTTGCAAACGATTACACTGGCCGCAAAGCTATTTGTGCTATCGCCTACAGATCGGACCATAAATCTGCTGTGTCAATACGTTTTCTCCCTGGCAAGATACGACAAGAATTATGATGTACGAGATCGGGGAAGGATGCTGTCTTCCCTTCTTGTAGGGGTAGGGCTACAAATTAGTCCTTCTGCAGAGGAGAGGGGTGGCGTTGTCTTGAGGAGAGAGCAAGTCAGGCTAATCCTCTTTGAGGGAAAGTCAGGGACGATAGTGGAAAAAGACAATTTATTAGGTGAGTAGTATAGCAAGCCCTACCATTCTACAGCTCATATTTCATACTCAAAGATGTCGGGAAATTGCAATTGGGCTCGCTGGGTCGAGTGACTGGGCGCCCGATGGCGATGGACGAGTCGCTACCAGATTGGTCGGAGAAAGGGGTCGAAAGCTCTCTACGAGATTCCGAAGACGACGCGCGTGTGAATGCTCCACCTGTTCCAACGGCCATTTCATCTGCAGGGCCGACGCTTGGACAGAAGGGCATAGCTACCCCGCCAATTGTCCTGACGCCAGGAGTTTCGACGCCAAACTCCACCGCGGCGAAAGGGCAGTGGACGGATTTAGATTCTTTTTATGCGGAGGAAGAAGAAAAAGAATCCGAAGATGAAGATGGAGAGGAGGAAGGTGACGAGGACGGATCAGAAGAAGAAAGCTCCGAAGCGGAATCCGGTGAAGAAACAGAGTCTGGGTCGGAGGAGGGGGAAGGCGCAGCGGCGGATGACGTCATCCATAAAGTACACTAAGCGTCATCGGGGGTCGTTGACCGTTGACCGCTCTTCTATATATGTACGGCGAGACATCTCAGAGCAATTGATCGACAAATGACTACCACACCCGACAGTGAGATTTCGTCTTACTTCGACGCCCCTGCAGATCATCCAATGGCTGCCCAAGAAGAACTCCCTCCTCCTATTGCAGGCCCTTCTGTAATCAATGACTTCTCTTCAGGCCCAACTGTAAAGCAAGACATCGATGCCCCAGTCCAAGAGAGCAGTGCGGTGTTCGAGTCCGTGCCGCATCCCAATGGTTCAGAGGGATGGCTGCCTACCGAGGAGACTGGACCAGTTTCCAGTATGAGACCTGGCACACCGCAGGACTTTACCACCATCCCGCAATCATTGCGGCCGGGCGTCCGAGGAGAATATTATACGCCGATTCGGGCTGACAGTGACTTTCAAAGTGTCCCGAACACTCCCAAGCGCTCGAATACTGCAGCTTCCAAACGCACTTCGTCATTGCGGGCGCGCAGCCGCAGTAGTGAAACAGAGGGACGAACTCTGGGCGACTCAGCGTTTTCTAGTGGAGCTGGCATGACAGGGCCTCTCGCAACTGCTGGAGACGACGAAACCCTGCATGCTCGCGGCCTTGAGGCTCACAACAATCTCACCACGGCGCAGAAGTCGAAAATCTCGAGGGACGAATGTAAGCATTTTCTAAGTATATCTTTCCGCAGTCTGACTTGCGCCGTATAGCGGTGATGGGTAAACGCCTCTCGAAAATGATCAAGCGAGAGGCGAAGACGGAGAAAGTATCCCTCTCCGTCGCTATCAAGGAACTAGAGAACCTGCAAATGGTCCAGAAAAATGCTGTCAAGGTACGCGCTTATTGTGCAGTCGGCTCATGCGCTGACATCCCATTACGTACAGAGCGAAGTGCGTGCACAGGCCAGTCATGCCGACACTCTACAGATGTTCAAGAAAAAGGAAGCGATTTATCTCAACGCAAAGAAGAAGTATGATCTGGCACTTGCTGAGCTCAATGCCGAAGACGAGACCCTCCAAACTTTGCGCGGAAACTCACGTGAAGCCACAGAGCGCATGCAAGACAAAGCGGCTGAAGTTGACACCCTCAGGAAGACTCTCGCTGTCGACACTCGGGAGCGTGAGGTCAAACTCACTCAGTTGAAAGGCGGTCGCCCGAAGAGCAAGCTTTGGTTTTAATTGCTTTCGCAACCGAGGACGCGATTCTTCATCTCTCCAGTTCCTATTGCTATTTTATTTTGTATCATTACCTACGTTTTCCTTACTGACCTATATTTACTTTATTGCTTCATTTCCTACTACTAATTTTTTTTTGCATTCTCATTTGGTTCTCGTGATTTTATTTTTTACAAAATAGCACATCGTCGATTTCATGTTGTGAGTTCAAAAATGAAAGCAGCACCGCCACAACAGCAATCACTGCGAACGATCAATATCAATTTTCATCGATCGATCGATCTTCGCAGATCCGACAGATTGGTAAGATCTCCCGCATGATGTCATTACGGCGCTTATCCCTAGGCGCATTTGTGGATGGTGGCCGCAGATTCTCGAGATCATCGCAAACTGCAGATAAAAATAATGACTGCACGGCAAAGCAAATTAGTGCAAAGTGCAAATGTTCTTGATAGAACAGAATATGCGGTCTGTATCTGGCTGTATTTTTAAACGGCCCCTCCCTCGTGCAAACGCGCTCGATACGCATCCCGAGTGGATTACCTCTCTTGCTCTTGTCCGTGACTGGAGGCATCTCAAAGAGTGTGGTAGAGTGTTCAGTATCAAGGCAATGCAACACGTCTGGATGCAGAGTCGAGTCACAATTGGAAGCATGACAGAGGATGCTATTACATAGTAAGCCACTGGAAGTTGACTTCCATCCAGTTTATTTACAGCCTCAAGGTAACACTCATAATCAAGCATTCGGCTCTTAGCTTTAACATATAAATTTAGCAGACTATTCAAGGTACACGCGATTTCCTCAGACACAGACACATATACATATTAACCGTTAGCTGGCCTGACCAATCAAGCAGATCGGTCAAAAATGGCCTTAAAGTAACGAGTTACACCCTCTGCAGTTCTCAATCGTGCACCAACAACGCCGTCTGGCCTAATCACAAAGATTCCAGATGCGCTTTCCGCCACTTGGTACGCATCGCGAGCATAACCCTTTGTATCTTCGACAACAGCGGGGGCCTCGCTGGCTAGAGTCGCGGCGGCTGTCTTTTCCGGGTCCGCCACAAGGACTGATTGAACCAAATCGGTGGAATATGACCCCAAAACGTCAAGAGCGGCCTGGTAGTCGCTGTTTGCGGCGAATAGCAGCACGGTGTGCTTCGAGGGACTGAAGATCTGGAACAATCTGGTGACAGTGTTGGTTTGCCCTGGCTGATTGGTGACTCTGAGAAGCTCGGATGCGTCGGGCGCACGGTCCCCTGCGGCGAGGATTCCCGCGGCCTGGTTATCGTACGCTGATGCCTTGCATTCTTGCTTTTTCTGGGTTTGCTCCTCGTCGTCGATAACAATTGAACTCCACCGATAATTGACGCCAAGTTGTTTGACAGGTCCCGATCGATTCCATCCGGACTGCTCGTTGGATACCGTCTTCTTGAGCAGATCGCTTGTTATGTTGAGCATTTGAGTAACAACAGGAACTCGTTCTTCGTTGAATGATTCCAAAAGAGACGGCGAGGACACTCCTTTGATGACTAGGGCTAATTTCCATCCCAGATTGAATGAATCTTGAACACCCGTGTTCATGCCCTATAAATATAATCAATGTCTGCGCAGGGTCGATGGTATATAACGCTCAAGCTTACCTGGCCACCCGTCGGGCTATGAATGTGTCCGGCATCTATGAACGTTGAAATGTTAAGAAAAGGTGCATGCTTCGTGTGTAGTAACATTACCTCCTACGAGGAAGACTCTTCCCTTATGGAACGTCTCGGTCATGCGTATATTCAACCTTTCATAAGACAGATCAACATGAGGCAATTAGGCATCTAGCCCCTCGGGTTAGACTTACCTGAACAGTGATACCCAAGTTAGTTTGCCAAACTTGACATCGTCTCCTAGACCACTGTAACGCTTCAAAGTCTTGATCACGTTCTCATGGCTCTGGCAAATTTCTTCGGGGCTGGTCATTTCGGCCCCGCCAAATATAAAATTGAAGATTCCCTTGTCCTCAGTGGAGCGCAGGCTTGCCCTATAATATGGTTTGTTATAAATCAATGACACAGTGAATATTAGAGTCTTACAATACGGTGGACATATCTCCCCACATATGCCATATCTGATCAAAAAGATTAATGTTTTGTAGCGAAACCGGGAAAAAATGCTGGAACTCACATCAGTCTCTAGTCTCGGGCCATCGAATTCCACATCTCCGACAACAAACTTCTGCGTAGTTGTTTCGCCAATAAACTTCAATCCTAGTACCTGCCTGACAGCGCCCCTTGCGCCGTCCGCGCCAATGACCCAATCATAGGACGCCTTCTCTGTTCCAGGTGTGACGTCGCCACCATCAAGGCTATGTTTGAGCAAAGTGACTTCAACATGGTCGTCGAACTGCGTAAACGTCTGCAACTCCACACCGAGCTCAACTTCACATCCATACTTTGAGAGCTCGGCGCGCATTATTTTGTCCACAGTGCACTGTCCCAATAAACAACTATTGGGCTGGATTATAAATAGATAAATCACAGAGGGTGAGTTCGGCCCGTACATAGCAAGAAGATGACGCACATAAGGTATAGAGGGGGTTGGATCTTCCCATGGCTGCAGTGAAAATTCCTTCAAAACCTCGACACCATCTGGCATCTTATACACCCTCATAAAAGGAGGTCTAATCGCGCGAGAAGCAATCTGTTGGTACAATCCAAGGGACTCAAATAGTTCGAGGGATCGAGGCTGTCAACGATTGTCACTACTCGTTATTATGGAAGAGTGCCCAGAGTTGTGAGCTCACCATGATACCCGCCCCGCGGGAGCCGATTCTATATTCTGTGCTCTTTTCGATGACGCGGACGGGGATGCCATTGCGTCGTAAAGATAGGGCGAGAATAAGACCCGAAGGGCCGCTGCCCACCTATAACAATAATAACAAGTTAAATGGCGGTAATCCAGAGGTTGCTCGATCTAGTTCTACTCACGATCAAAACTTTGGGAGCAGATGGGTTCAACGTGTTCATAGCAAAGGATTAACTAGAGGCGGGGAGGACACTTATGGATGAGGAAGGGCTACGAATGTCCTTTAAATATAAGAGAAGCCATAAAGCCTCATGGCTTTTATAAGGTCAGTATGATAAAGATTTAAGAAGCTTTGCCCCTGAAACGCTGCTGGAATTTTCCAGTTGTCGGAGCCGAGTTTAACGCAGAACACACATTGCGGACATGGTAAGTACGTCTCCAGGCTGGCCGCTGGAATCGAATCGGAGACTGGTATGATGCGATTCGCATCGCGTACTTCCGATGTGTAGAGGAACTTGTAGTTGTGAATCCGGCTCCGATGATTAACGCACCCGCACGGTCTCGCCCGGTGTGCTGCCAGTGTGATTGCGGACTTGAAGGTGAGAAGCCGTTTTAGCTGCGCGGGAAGTTGGCGGAAACACTTGCACCATGCGGCATATTCGACAGCCAAAAGAGAGAATCGGCGGGACGGAATTAGGAGCCAACAGAAGAAGCAAATACTAATGGAATCAAACTCGAGGGCGAACTTATCGTAGATAAATTGTAGGCCGTTGAACAAGTAAGGTTGTGGCAAGACGTTTGCGAGACTGTGAGTGTTAGTTTGGCAGTGCTTGGCAGATGTGTCCAGCCGCGCCAACATCCGTGACATAGTATGGCTTGCTCTCATTTTCCAGAATCGATTATAGTAAAAAAAATGTAACCTACCCGCAAGGATTTTACGTATGCCAGCCACGTAACACCGGAGGACGGGCAATCTATAAATGACCTGTAAGCCCAAGTACTTACATAGGCCGGAGAAGTGCTATCCTGGGTTAGTAATTTATATGACAAGCCCTCCCAGTTTCTTTCCGTTGTCTTCAGATCATTGCAAGGCTGGTCTGATAAGCGTTACTCTTTCATTTCACGTTACTGACTCGGACACTATCCAGGCCCAATGTTGCATCTACTTGGATCTTGTTCTCCACTTGAACGGCCTATATAACACAAACCTTCACAGCCTGGGAGACTAACGCCCCCACCAGTTCAGGCTGCTCTAATGTTCTCAAATTGCTGTTCTCTACTTGGCCTTTTCATCAATGACTATTCTTCAAGCTACCTGGCAAACGAGAAATTGATGAGATTGCTGGATCCATTCCAGTAGCCTATACTCCTGTCAGCGAGTAGGGAGACTGGTACGATCTGGAGCATGGCGACCACCATTTTTGCACTCCCAATCACATAGCTCTGACGAAGCTATCGACACAGCCCATCCGTGGCTCATCCAACATGGATTCTGCAGTTGGCAGAGGCCCAGCGGCAGCCAACTTAATCATCCTTGTCACTCCTTCGAATATTCATGGTGTGCCCTTTCTTGCCGTCTTTCGTCCCAATGTCAAATTATTTTATGATGAAATTGTCTTTATATTCGGAGCGCCCATTTCATTGCTCTTACACATTTATGCTCTATGCGAGTGTCCACCAATGATCATAACTTCGCAGCAGGGAGTCAGATGATCTTTGCTATCTCGGAATCAATGCCTTCGGGGGTCGTGGTGGATGCCCAGCGCTGGACAACATCCCCGTTCTTGTCAACGAGGAATTTCTCGAAGTTCCACTAAAATGTGTTTCAGTCAGCGTAGATTAGGTATTTCACAAGATGTCGTACCTTGATACGGGTAAGGCCCAACAGGCCCGCCTTCTCGTTCTTGAGCCACTTGTAGACCTCGTTTGTGTTGTCGCCATTTACTTCAGACTTTTTCATCAAGGGAAAGGTGACACCGTGGTTGAGCGTGCAAAACTCAGCGACGCCTGCATCATCGGCAGGTTCTTGACCGCCGAACTGTTGTAAGAATGCTGAGATCAGGGGGAGGTTGTTATACGCGGACAAGAAAACAACGCGCCTGATTGCAAGGAAACCCAAGAATCTCGAGGCCCTGGTCTTTGTATTTCTCATATAGAGCTTGTAGACCTGCCCGGGACTGCAGTTTAAAGGATCATTCTAGGCGGTATATGATAGTCTGCACCTTTATATTGAGGGGTAAAGCCACTGACAGGTGGTTTAAGTATATCGAAGAGGTTAGGCGATTCAAGGAGCACGCACCATTTCGAGGCAACGTTGACAATCAACACAGTCTTCCCCTTGAGATCGGCGAAGTCGTAGACTTTGCCGCCGGGAAGATCAGCTTTCAAAGAGTAAAATCCTGTTTCAGACATGGTTGAGTAGAATACGAAACGGCGTGGGCGAGTAGCTGAAGGGACTGAGGGAAATGGGTTATGAAGCGCCGCCGACGAGTGTGTATTTATCTGTTTCCGAAAGGTGCTGAGAAATCGGACTGAATGGAAGGGCGTGACCATGCGTAGCATGCTATCCTAGCCCAAATAATTAGACTTTCAATCTTACTTGAAATTGTTGTAGCAATCTATTCAGAATGTGAGCAGTCGGGCCCCGGGCCCCGGCGCAGCGTCGGGGGTGTTCCGGTGGCACGTGTTTTCAACATCTGCGTTTGCCGTCAATTTTGCCAATGCTTAGGCTTGTCATAGCTTGTCATTCTACCGGTTACAAAATCGCGATCTTTATGCTCGGCCACTCAGCCCAAAATCGGACCAAACACTTTTTGCGCTTCTCTAACCAACTCCTTGAATCGCCGCTGATATAATCGAGATTTACCCCTCTTCACCTCGAATTGAAGCCATATCAGCAGCGATTTATAGTGGTGTGGTTTCCGGTTCAGGATATGATAAAACGCATGATTACCGAGCCTAGATACGCCATTTGTGTCAGTACGGCGTGGTCGAGATATATAATTGGCAGCAAGTGTGTACCATGCCACAGCTGCCCTGTGAATCTTTGCACCTCCTTTGGGTGCGAAAGCATGTTTCCTCTGCGCTTGTTGGCGGAAAGTAGTATAATTGTAGTTGATTGTACGTTCGATGACGCCTTCAAAGCATCCTCAGAAGAAAGCGACAGATAGACAATTTGGAACTTACTGCGCAAGAACGAAATATTCCGCTTTCCACTCACGCCCCAGTCACGAAGGTACTCATGCATTTTTATCGCAATCATGAGAAGGTTCTGGTATATGTTGAGATACACGACGTGTTCAGTGTTGAAATATGTATCCGAAAATATGAGATGACTCTTAGCCTTCGCTAGCCTTAGGAACACTTAGTGCGAGGTAATTGGCATGTGGTATTCTAGTACTCACTGGAGCATTTTATATGCGAAAGTGGCGCCAGGCTTGCGGCCCCGGTCGACAGTCAATGTGTTGCAAATGCCTAGCATCTCCTTGAATAAAAACAGTAACTCAGAAAATAGAACGTTACTTGCCACCGCCATAATATCGAGTATAATCAACGGTGACGGATAAATCTCGCATATTGATGGAATATCCACACCAAGGAAATGCTGCGGGAGATGTTGAGAATATTTGTGCAAGGCAAGTGCGGTGAACTTACTTTTTTGAGAACGTTCGACTGCATTGATGATAGCATCACAGTAATCAAAATTGATGAGAGTTTTGTCTGGGGATATGGAGCATCCATATTCAGGGTGGCCTACAAACGCGTTAATATACGGAGTACGTCCCGAGTGTCGAGATTGGCCCACCAGCACTCATGGTCTTTAAGAACTCGATTGCTAAACTGTGATTAGTTGTTATGAAAAGATAATCGTCTACTAATCGCAACAATGCCTTTGGATACGTTGAATCCATTCGGTTTCGGGAATGAGCAAGATAGGAACATACGCTGTGGGGATCGCCAATGAACTTGGACAATTTCTTCTCAAGGTCGCCATAGAAAAAAGAGCATAGAATAGAGGATAGAATAGATCCCTGCGGAATCCCAACAGTCTGACGATAAAAATGTCCTTCAATCTAGGGATTAGATATTAATTGGCTGAGTAGGATTTAAAGTATTCGACACACTTTGACAATATTCTCCGTGATGTGCTCCTCCAAGAGATCTAAGACTTCTTGTTTCTTCGATAATGGGTAAACAACCTCGACGCATATCAGTAATATGTGGATGAGGTGTAGCTAGAAACACATGCGACATACTTGATCCACAAATACCGTGTTTCTAAGAACGCCTGCCAAATCTGCGGCGTGACGAAGAAAATGTGGGTGATCGTCTGCAAATCTACGGTCAGCAAGGCATGGCTAGACAGATGACGATAAAGAGTGCCTTCAGGAACTGCTTTTTTGACAAAAATACGCTTGACCTTGTCCAAAGACAGGTTGATTTGCCCGTATCTTTGCGTCATATATATATCCTAGAGGAGGTCAAGAGTGCACGGGGACATTAGAAATAACCTTGCACCTCTGATATCAATTGTCGAAGTATCTGCAGCAGCTTTGTTTGATCAATTGTATCAAAGCATGCCTGGACGTCGACTTTCACAAAATATAATTTGGGTCTATATTAATTAATTACTGTTAAGTTTCTGAGATCCGAACGCAAGGAAACCGTCTAATAAAGCTCACAGTAAACATTGGGCATCTCGAGGGAGTGCGGCTTTGAGACTTTTCAATTTGTAGTAAACATCGTCGCGACTGAACGTTGACGCCCCAATAAGTTCAGGTTGTTTAGTCTGTATGTTTGAGGACATTAGCAATCTTCTAATTCCCAAAGGAAATTTTCGAGTTGCATACCCGCTCGTAGGTCAAGATACTGAACGCTGCTTGGAGGATTTGGTTTATGGACTGTTGACTAGTAAAAGAGCCCTGGGGAAAAGTGAGAAGACATGCATATCCTTTCAGAGGGAAGGCCTACTCGATTCACGGCCTTTCTTTTGCGGAGATTGACTATAGGTCTGACACCAGTATCTTTGGGCAGTAGTCGAACAAAAGAAAACCCAAGCTTTCTTTGGCGTAGTATCTCTGCGGCGTCATCCTGATCGTATGAGATAAAAAATTCGTTATATTGAAGGATGACTTACATCTGCTAATTTCTCAAAAGTAACAGAGGTCAGCCTCTCAATAAGTGGGTCGCAAAGATAAGCCCAATCGTCATGCCGAAAGTAAAGGACTTGATTGCGAAAGGCGGAAGATTCTGTGACATAGAATGTGGTCTGATTCCTATTCATAAGCAATGATCATGATATGATTTTGACGGATCGATTCGTACCTTCAGTAATGGTAGTACGAAGGAGTCGAAGTACCAAAACAAGAAATCTTCAAGTAACTCTCGCCGCTTCAAAGAATCTGAAACTGACACTCTAGTTTGCTTGATTACATGGGCTGTCGCAGGAGCAAACCAATCACACGCAGAAGTACTGAAATGTTGCAGGACGCGATGAAGAGTCAAGGTCTCATATCGTCGGCAAGCAATGAACATTTTGACGTCTACAAATATGTCAGAATCGGGATGGTACAGTCTGACAGCACGGTACATTTCAAGACCAAGTTGAGGTTTGCCTTTGAGCCCCAAAATGACATTGGGATTACTGCTTTTGTCACCAGAGCTACATAGCGGTAAACCTGTCGTATAACTTTTTTGTGAGACATATGGAATGGTCAAGCAGTTCGCCGCACCTCTACGTAACTACAGGCAAATTCAAAGAATCGCGGTTTGGTCTTTGCGTGAGTTTGCGCTTGCGTCAAACCAGCTGCAGGTATAGGAACTCCGGCTGAATCAATAGATACGTTGCACAGTCCCAGAGAAACTTGTGATTGTAACTGAATCGATGTTTCGGACATCAGTTCCTAGGAAATCTTAGAATAAATCCATCAGAAGTGATGAAAACGACGCTAACAAGAACGATGCTGCTATCTAGCTCTTTGTTTCCTGTTTTCTGGATCTGATAGATTCCGATAGTATCAGTTTTAACACCATACTAGCTGTATGTGAGCTGACTTTAGACTGACATGCCCGGTCCCTCATTGATATATAAGCACATTTACAATGCTTTCTTAGAAGCTTTTCAATGAGGGGTAATACATGTTTTAGACGTTTGGGAGTTTTTGAAGGCCCCGCTGCCTAGCAACGTTGGTAAAACATCGGCAATTAATATTTCAAAAATGGAAAATATTCACCTTGAGTTCAGCCTCTCTGTCTATGTAATCATACGCAGAAAGACCAAAAGAGCCTTTCAATTCCGCAGAAGCGAAAGGGGTATTCAAACGGTATTGGCGAGGAAATATGTACTTGGACACGTGTCGGACGTTTTCAGCGAGTTTCTTCGAATCCTCAAAATCAACGTATCGCTCTCGTCGATATGATGGGTACAGTCGGTTGAGAACATCTACAAGTTATTAAGGATAGGTTATCAATGTGAAAGACGTCTCACATACGCTTTAGCGGAAGCCCTACGAGAAGGGGTGTTGACCCAGGTATAACATTTGGCTTTGAGTAGAATAATCGGACTCGTAGGAAGGGTATATCAACAGGAGAGTGCCTGCGAAGGCGTCAATGAAACCGGGAAGAACTGATTATCATAAATGAATAAATACCGTATCATTGACGCTGCCGGTTTTGAATTTGTCGTCGTATGTGCATCAAGTTTTCGTCGTTTTTTGGGCGGCTGTTCGTCTCCTGCACTGTCAGTGTCTAAAACCCTTTTTTTTGTTGCAGATGCACTAGGTCTTGCGATAGTTTGAGCCCTCGGCGTCAGATAGAGCATAGGTTCTCCCGTGATTTGGCATGAACACCCGTTCGGTAATGAGATAAATATTGAAGTGTCTGTAAGCAGGTGGAGCATGGCCTCTTCCCCAATTCTGAAATTGAATGTTAGTCAAAGCTGAAAAAGGGATATGGATATGTCTACGATAACACACCGGAGAAGTAGGGTCTCCCACTCTGGTGCGTGAAAGACAGTGATCATTGTATTTATGAAGTAATTCGTGATCCCCACCCTTGCCAGCCCTGTCTTTCCTTGATCACCCGCATGGGATGCCTGAGTGTCTGTTGTTAAATTTCCTCGCATGAGGCTGATGTGACAGTACTCACTAATCGATATCCACAAGTTATGATGTTCTGAGGTCGCTTAGTCTTGAACAGCCGTGCTTGAGCTTGATCTATAACCTAATGAAAACTCGATTGAAGAACACATTGCAGATTGAGCGCTGCTTACTTCGCGCATATCCAACATCGGAGGATGAAATCCTAAACTCTTTCGTTTGTCTGCCTTGGATGCAACATAGGAAGTTGATAAAAGATTGGAGTACGCGTCTGTGTCATGTGGGCTTGTGAGGGACGAGTGAAGGTTATTCTGATTGCTCTGTGGATTCAACTCATATGCTGCCTCCAGGTAAGCTCCCAACGTCTTGACGATGGGATAATACGCCTCAAGAATCTGAAGTGATGCTCCTTGTTGCGGTTGCTTGTCACTGAATGACATATATTTATCTGAGAATGATTCACGAATAATGTTAAGGTCGAATAGAAGAGATATAGAAGATGTGGGATGGGTTTCGCGTCCCTTGCTGTTAGCTGAAAGTGGCACGAGCACTGACAAGCTCACGAAGAAGTTCGAGTTCGAGTAGGTTCGAGCCTTGCTCGAGTCAAGTTCGAGTGGTTTTCGTAACTGAAAGGAGTGACGTCATGTGATGTGACTGTTCGTGAACCGATTCCGACGCAGTGGTAATATGCCGAGGATGCCGATCAACTTTGTAGGGAATTTGTTCCTGGCAAAAACAAAAGACATCTTCATCCTTGCCTCATCCTTCACATAAAACTGTCAAGGCTGTCAGGATAATGATCTCATGCAGGTTGACATGAGTAATAGCAGGCTCTAGTAAACATCGGGAGAACTCCCTGCATGTCCGATAGCTCAAATCAATGAAGTTCTAGTACTAACTTGCTTGAAGGAAATTATTGACTAAAGCATTGAAAACACCAACCGCTTTTAACCGCCGTATGTTCAGCTAGTTATTTTGAACTCAAGTTACTACTGACGTTCCGTCGTCTGGGAAGCCGGACGCTTCGATAATGTAGGCTGTCGCGGGCGAGTGCGCAACAATAACCAGAAAACACGAGCGCCGTCAGTGGCTCGGAAAAGCCTGTCCCTGATTTCAACCGTCAACAGACCGACAATATCCTAGACTCCTAATTGTCCTTTTAATGAATGCGCTCTCTTATATAAGATGCTATCTTCATGGGCGATTTATACTTCCCCGGCCGCTCGCAGCACTGGCAGGTCTAGTGCATGATGCGGGACATCATTCGAATTCGCAAGCCCTCCTTTCTATTGCTCATTCTAATTCTGTCGTTTCTATTGTCGCTCACGGTCGCTTCAACTCTGCCCTATGCCCATGAAGGAGACATAGACCGATCAAAACTTACTACCAACGCAGCGCGCTTAAAAGCAGGTTTGGGACCTATGAAACCGAAGTCGATGCTCAGGGCAACTCGAGTAAAAGGTGGTTTCTTACGCAAGTTCATACAATGATGAGCAGCGAGCTTACCCTGTAACACTTTCCCTGTAGCTTCTCGCACTCCTAGTGCTTCGCCACAACATAAGCTGTGCGTCCCTTTCTCCTGTGTATATCGCAGCAACTCAAGCCAAATATATCGCAAGTCACCATAAGCCCTCTCCTCGTGCAATCGACGCAAGATCCGACTAGGACAGCCTCACTGAACTTGTTTCAGAAAAGCTGAGGCGCTGACAAGGTGTATGTAAGTATCCTACAGCTTTTTAATGGCCTTAATTCCGAGAGGGTCATTAAAATATTGTGTAGATCAATCAAGAAGAATTTCTACGAATTCGTCCGGTGAGTGCTTCCTTAGCAGGATAGTTATGCGGCCATTGACATAGAGGTTCTAGTTCATAGTAATGTTAAATAAGGGTGCAGGTGAGAAGTTCATGTTCTTGCTGGGCCGTAAACTCAGGAAATGAAAACCCGTAGGCAGTGCAGCAACAAGATTGGGCCAATATTACTTACCCACAACTCGACAACTCAAAAAAATGCCCAGAACCTCCTAGAACTCGACAATGGATTAATAGATCAGTGTTAATATGCTTCTCGCGGAGGTCATTACATATACTGTATTCATACTTGTCAAACCTTCCTCGTTTGGTGGAAGACTCGGAGCTTATCTATTCTGTACAACTTAAGTAGTCGTATTATACTTCCTTACATTAATATTTTCTTCAGTAAAAGCTACGTTGAATGTCTGATACTTCATCTCTGCTGGGGAGTGATGTCTACATTCACGTAGTGGACGTAATTGATTGCCTCGAGTGACGTTGACTATGCTCAAAGTTATCGGAAAACTTTACCGCAAATGGGAATAATATCTAAATAAGGCATGTTGATATCTTGGGTCGCTGGTGCTTTCGGACTATATTTGATTAATAAGAGCACCATGTACGCCTCGCGGTTGAATCCTGTACTATTTTGTTGCGAAGTATGTGCCCATTACCTCGCGGTGATGGGTCGGTCTCCTTGACAGTTTGCGCTATGCAGTGTGCACGGAGGCTCGTCGTTTCAGCATTTAGATATTCGTCGCGAACAGATCATAGGGAGGAAATAGATCGACCCTTTCAACGTGCTCATTACGAATAGGTTATTAAAGCAAAAAAAAATTGAAATGATATACTTATGTCGTGTATCGAAGTATTGAGTCGAAAATGAAAGGCCAATTTAGGGTAGTAAATAGCCAGAAACAGTGCAACGCCAGCCAACGGACACTGCCCACCTCCGATACCGATCGTCCTCGCGGTGGTCGTGGTCCGTCAAAACACCTCTAACAAATTCATAACACTGCCAATTTGGAAGATCCTGAATGGGGCTGTGGCGATGTTGGTGGAGCTAATTATAAGGCAATGACCGGGAAGAGCGCCTTATCGCCATTGACTGTCGGCCAGGGTGTAAACCACCATGGCGTGTGGCACTCATTGTCATCTTACTAAGAGCTAGCCTATACGCCTCTTGTTGGGACAGGTTAGTTGCAGCCAGCTTGTTTCCATCGGCTCGTCAAATGATCAGCCGAGAGGTCTCGGAGGGACACAAGTGTGTGCGTATATGGACCACGTTTCCCATGTTCAGGCCGCCGGGGATGAAGATATGCCGACCGACGCACTGCGAAGCAAAACTAGGCATGTAGATCCGATTGTCTGCCTCGCGGACGATGTCATTGAGAAAGAAAAGACTTAGTTGGTTATGTTAAGGGTCCACAAGGAGTATAATCCCCTTATCTTGAGCAAGATATTTCGACGGTGCTGCGGCGCATATGGAGTATCGCCGCTAATATAGGAGGTTGACATACAGACGAATGAGGCAGGAACCCCCAGTGGTCCTCGATCGGCCCGTCGAGAAGCTCCAGAGGCTGAAGAGGTGTTTCACCATGACCCTAACACGAGTTGCGGCCACCAATGGTTTGTTTGTGAGTTTCCATCCAGAGTTTTTGAAACCCTCCATCCAGATTTTGGAAGAGTGATTCTCGACTGCAAGCAGGGCAAACCAAGTAAGTCGAGTCAAAATTGAATGCCCACATTCGTAAGACGCTTGTTATCTGTCTGCTTGTAAAGCGTACATAAGTAATATATTGACCGCTGACAGGAGGAGGATGGAGGAGTAGCCGAGCCCCGAGAGATGAAAACATCGCCACATCATCGATGACGCAGAGAGCAGGGAATGTGCATTCAATTGGGATAAACGATATATCCCAAAGGTGAGCAAGGCTGCGAATTTTTGGTTACTCGTCTCGTGAGGTGAAAGATAGCTTGACCAAGGAGTGTTTTACCGAGAATAGGATATGGCAGTGCGAACTAACACGGATGTATGAGAAAAGAACGAAGCCAGAGCTCGAGCCAGGATTTCGCTGGTTCTTTCGGGCCGCTGTGTAGAGAAGAGCTCCAGAACCAGTCAGTCAGACGACGGGGTAGGGATGGTAGATTTGCGGGAGGCCGAACAGTTTACTGAGCGCCTGTTGCCTCGAGGACGAGAAGCGGCGTGGGATGATGAGGTGTTTCAAAAACAAAGACAAAAAACGAGGGGGGGAGAACCATGTGGGGGGTGTGAAAATCAAAGTCCGCCATTTAGGGCAATCTTCCGATTCCCCCCCATTCATATCATCAGCTTTTCTCGCTGGCCGTAGTCTCCTCCTCAGGCCAGCTTTCCGCTCCCTTCTCTTCCTCGACGTTGCAATGTCCACCCCCCATGTCATAGCCTCCTCATCCGCTCATCCTTCCCACTCCGTCTCCTCAAGCAATGGCATCGTCGGCGGCCACTACAAGGTTGGCAAGAAAATTGGAGAAGGTTCATTCGGTGTTGTGTTCGAGGGTTCGTATTCATGTGTTCCACTTCGTCTGCTTCATATCGTTCGTTACTCGTCGTCGTGGCGATGTCCAGCCTGTTGAAGACAGCATCAATTCGTCCCTTGGTTGAACTTGAACAATGTTGTCGTCTTCACCCCTTACTACTTCCCCACAACTCTTATTTCTTATTTCCTTGTGTTTTCTTCAAATTTGCAGCTAAACCCATCCCTAAAGGCGTCAAAGTCACCACCAACCAGCCCGTGGCAATAAAATTTGTACTGACTCCTCTTTGCCCCCACTTCATTCCCGCTTACGCTGCGCTTTGCAGGAACCCCGCAAGTCCGATGCTCCTCAACTGCGAGACGAGTTCCGTTCGTACAGGACATTGGCTGGCACACGTGGGTCTCTCTCTCCTTGACACAAGTACTTAAGTATTTATTCACTGGGTCGCACAGCCGGCGTCCCGCAAGTGTACTATTTTGGTCAGGAAGGACTCCACAACATCCTGGTCATCGACCTCTTGGGTCCGAACTTAGAGGATCTCTTCGATATGTGTGGACGTAAATTCACCATCAAGACAGTCTGCATGGCTGCCAAGCAAATGGTTAGTCGGGTTGCCCTTGTAATACATGCAATATTTTCCCGTCGCCTCTGCCTCCTTAGTCTCGAAAACACCACCCAGAGGTAGTCCGATACTAATCGACGGTTGCTATAGGTTACTCGTGTTCAAGCAATTCACGACAAATCGCTCATTTACCGCGACATCAAACCTGACAATTTCCTCATCGGCGTTCCAGGAAACAAGAATGCGAACACTGTACACATTATTGGTATGTTTTCTTCTATTTAAAAAGTCGTTTAATGAATTAATTTCATATGTTCAATCAGACTTCGGAATGGCGAAGCACTATCGGGACCCTAAAACTAAAGTACACATTCCTTATCGGGAACGCAAGTCATTATCCGGGACTGCACGGTACATGTCAATCAACACCCATCTTGGACGTGAACAATCCCGCCGTGATGACCTCGAGTCCCTTGGCCACGTGTTCATGTATTTCTTGCGTGGAGGACTTCCATGGCAAGGTCTTCGAGCTGCGACCAACAAGCAGAAGTACGAAAAAATTGGGGAGAAGAAACAGACTACCCCCATTTCGGAATTATGCGAGGGTTTCCCTGGTCAGTATCACTTGCAGTATCGTAGAGATGTGGTACTGACATTAAGATCCCAATTTTAGAGGAGTTTACGATCTACATGAACTATGTTCGTAAACTAGGATTTGAAGAAACGCCGGACTACGACTTCCTCAGGGAGCTGTTTACGAAGGTGCTGAAGACTTTAGGCGAACCAGAAGATGGCGTATTCGACTGGATGCTACTCAACGGTGGAAAGGGCTGGGAATCTATCAACGTTAGTATCATTTCACTCATATACTCAAATTCATCACTGATTATCGAGTTGCATATTGATAGCATACGCCTGCATCCGCAGCTCCTCCACCGCATCGGGAAACGCGCCGCGACCGAGAGCACGGCGGTCGTCGTTCACGACAGGTTGCAGATGGGACCACACCTAATCAACTTGTTCTCAGCCCTGCTCCTGCTCATCATAAGAGCAGCCGACGAGCACCGAATGGCGATCGTGCGAACTCGAGGGACCTTAACAGTGCCAGTGTGCAACCTCTTGCTCCTCAAAGCCGGCGCGCCAGCCAGGCGCCAGGGGGTGTCAATAGCGCAGCACTTAGTGCACCGCATCCGTACGCCACTGCTCCTAGCCCGACTGGATACCGGATTGGGACTGCGAACAACTCTTATGGACGCCATTCGCCCAATCCTACACCCCAAATGCTTGCCAATGGTAATGGCCACATGAATGGATCCGAGTCGTTCTTATATGGTCAGACACCAATGCCGAAGAACGGATCTGGTGAAGCGATTGTGAATGGCATGCAGCGCGACATGAATGGCCAGACTCGGAACATGGGATACGGCGAGCGCGAGCAAATGCAGAGGGTGGGTGAGCAAGATGAAGATGGTGGCCATGGACGGCCAAAGGGGATTCTCAGCTGGCTATGCTGCCGGGGATAGACACTTCTGGACAGTGGACTCTAATGTTGGCGCACGGGTTGCGCCTTGAAAGATCATTGGTTTGTCTTACAATCATTCTTCCCCTACGAACTCACCTAATCTTTGACTATTACCAGACATGCCTAGATCCTGCTTTGCACTATTTGCATTGACGACTCTATTAACCACCATCTTAATCAGCATTCAAGTGACACTTCAAACGACATTTCTCCTTCTCAAGTTCATGCGCACTTGATCACCCCGACATATATGTATATCCCGATAACCACTATTCGATCCTTTGGCTTTGCCCACTGACAAGGACCATCATGGTTGGTACTATACCTTAGGATGCTCCTGACGTTGACGAAACGAGCAATTTATGACCCTCCTTCAACCAGCTATTTCTATCTTTTAATTACTTGTATTTTGTAGTCAATCCAATGATGCCACGATTGTGAACCGCTCTGGAATTCTAGGAGTGACTTGCGAAAGTTTTTAGTTTGCCAGTGCTATAAAACCATTTCAATTGGCCGATTGGGATCCCGCAGAAATCGGCGAGGCCGAGTTCCAATCTCGGACGAGCACGTTTGTCAGTTGTCTTATCTTCTCTTCTATTGCACTTTCGGCCTACTAGTCAGAAAATATCTTGCCCATACATACACGGCTAACATAGCATCCGTACATCAGCAAGCGTCATATATTGCGATAGATCATGGCGGATCCCAGTCGTCTATCGGTTCCTGGCACCAAAGTCTCTCAAGACCTCAAGTTAGTGTCGGGCATGCTGCAGAACATGCAGGAATCCGGCCAGATCCCGGTCCCTTTCTCCCCAGGCATCCCGCCCGTCGCTTTTGGCGCCGGGGGCCCTATGTGCGTTCGCCAGCCTGCTCAGGGGAGGCGCACTGACGGTCCGGATTCCGCAGGTTGAAGCAGTTCGACGAATCTACGGTCGTGAGTCGGAAGGGATCACAGGCGCCGACACCTCCGATGTCGGTGAAGGGTATCGGAAACAAGGGTGTGTGTTCCCGGCTGGTTTATCTGCAGCATAGCTGAGGGGCGATGTAGTGGCCAAGCCTGACTATTCCGACTCGAAGATCGTACTTGCGATGGTAAATCACGCATTCTTATGACCACCCCTCAGGGCTCACGAAGGGTCAGGTTGGGCTGCCTGCTCGCGGGAAGTCGTATCTGAGCAACAAGCTTATGATATATCTGAAAGTACGCCCCTGCTTGTGCTCGAGGCATTTCGGCTGGAGAATGACGCGTTTTGATAGTGGCTCGAGTACGATGTGAAGGTGTGGATGGTTCGTGTTTCAGCTGCGCCAACTAAAATCAGTGAGTTAGGTATTCAACGTAGGCCAATTGCGCCGCACACGGGCGAAGCAGAAGGCACAACAGTATGTTTACCATTACTACTTACCTTGATTGCCACCGGCTCATGAAATTGTAGACTCGGGATCAGGGAAGATCACACAGCGTCATGGTTCAGTCATACAAACGCAGAGGCCAACCAATCGCGTGAACAGCTTGCAGAGGACAGTCTTGAGATGCTGATTACGTGGTTGAAGCAGGGCGGAAATGTTGGAATCCAGGGTATGCTCGCACGATGTTTCCCTTCAGGAAGAATTCGCATAAGATTTGATCCATTGTTATACAGACGCAACAAACAGCACTCGATCGCGCAGGTGAAAGAAATTTGTGTAATAGTACACTTGTATCTCCTGACAATTGTGTGTCCCGTATAGGGCAAGCATAGAAGCGCGAGTTGCGAAGGAAAAGGGTATCCATCTTATATTCCTTGAATCCCTTTGCGACGATCCAGCCGTCATTGCTGCCAATGTGGCACTGAAAGTGAGCTCTGGCGACCCCGATTATAAAGACATGTCTCCGGAGGTAGCCAAACGCGATTTCTTACGCCGCATAACGGAATACGAGAAGGTATACGAGACGATTACAGAGCCGCATCTATCATATCTCCAGATCGTCAACGTCGGAAGCCAAGTAACTGTGTCGCGGATACATGGATACTTACAGAGTCGCATCGCCTTTTATCTGATGAATCTGCATCTGAAGCCTAGGAGCATCTATCTTTCGCGGGTAAGCAGATAAGCAGATTCTATCCAGCCTTTCCCTCCATAATCTTTCCTTAAATTTATCATATAGCATGGTGAGAGCCAGTTTAACGTGGAAGGGAAGATCGGAGGGGATTCTTTATTGTCTCCTCGTGGATTACAATATGCAAAAGCTCTTCCCGCCTTGATAAAGGACAATATCGGAGAGGCACCTTTGACCGTAAGTCAACGCGACCAACCTAAACCGTAAATTTTCATTTAATTGTATTATAGGTCTGGACGTCGACACTTCGACGAACCATCCAAACTGGCAGCTACCTTGAGTATCCAAAGTTAACATGGAAATCGTTGGATGAACTAGATGCGGGCATGTTCGCTCGCTTGTGCTCGGTAGTATCATTCCGCTGACTTTGTGCAGGTGTCTGTGATGGAATGACTTACGAGGTATGGAGTGGATGTGTTCACCTAGAAGGTTATCCATTTATGTATTTGTCTAGGAAATTGAAGTAGGCGCAATTTGCCCGGTCGGCGATCAATGCTCACGACCACTTTAGCAAGCGTATCCTGACGACTTCGCCAACAGAGATGAAGATAAATTCAATTATAGATATCGTGGTGGAGAATCGTATCGAGATGTGGTCGTACGACTAGAGCCTGTCATCATGGAGCTAGAGCGCCAGGAAAACGTAGTGGTAATTGGGCACCAGGTCGGTATTCCAGCTGTCTTAGCCATTCCTGTCATTAAACGAACCATATAACCAGGCTATTCTCCGTTGTCTGTAAGTAATCTGATACCTATCCACGCATTGTAGTCACCAATAATTGCCCAGCTATGCGTATTTTCATCATCTTCCACAGGTTGATCTCCCATACATCAAGATCCCACTACATACTGTGATCAAGCTCACGCCGAAGGCATACGGATGCGACGAAGAAAGGTGCCTGGTTTATTCTTATGGTCTAGATCCAGGTTTAATTTTACAAATACTTGTTTCTAGGTATGCCTTACCCATTCAGGCCGTCGATACGCATCGGCCCAAACCTAAGGGTCCTGCTCCGGCGGCTATTCCATCGACAGCTCGCCGCGATTATTACGGCGCCGACACCAAATGAATAATTTCGCCGCGTATAATTGCACATTGGTGTATACGCTATTAGAGATATCGCGCGTTTAGAAGGGTACTATGGCGATGGCCCAGTATTGACGAAGCAGATAGGGTCAAGGTTAAAGAGGTTTATATAGATATGCTTTGCTTCAGCAATATTCTAAGTACGGCAAGTCGTAATGCATGGTAATGATTCGCCAACCTGTCTATCACTGACGTATTATTACATGGCAAATCCACCCACACGACTCACGGCAGACTGTACATCGGGCGGTAATCAATGCAATGAATTAAAAAACTAACAAGTCACTTTTTAATTTGTGCCGCTTTTCTGCTTCACAAGCAAATTACACAGTAATATTTACAACTAGGTCACAAGGAAGTAACGAGACTAACAACGCAAGGCAGCTTGATGATTGGTAATCAATTTACAAGAAGTTGTGTTACGCTGCAATCTTTCCCAAAATAATATCCGCCGCCTTTCAAAGTATCGGTCAACGACTAAAACTAAATCAAGGAACACAAAATCTACCTTTTCTGCTAAAGCATACACAGTCCATTGAGGATGGGCAGAGATTTGGATAGGAATGACGGATGCATCAACCTAGTAAGCCAGGGCAGCAAAAGTCAGGTTAAAGACCCGAAATAAGGGGATAATCACAACACGGACCACGCGCAAGTTCTTGGTTCCATAGACTTTCAAGTTGACGTCGACCACCCCTCCTTCGTTCCTTGGGAGCATTGCTGAAGTTCCGACCGGGTGGAATACTGTCTGGACGGTATTTCGGATGTATTCTTTAATTTCCTCATCGGTTTCAATTTCGGATCCGGGGATGACTTCATCTCCTAGCATCCCACCAAGTGGCTCAGTTCTGACGACCTTGCGAGCGTATTTGATAGCCTGAACCATGAGCTCCATGTCTATGGCGTTGTCGACCATGTGTAGATCAATTATGGGCTCGGTGGAAAGATCGGACGAGCCAATGTGAACAGATCCTCGAGAAAAGGGATGCAGAAGGGCTATGAAGAAAGAGAAGTACCGTTTCCCATCCTCGGCAGCCTTTCCGGGAGCGGGCATAAATCCAGGGAATGGAGAGAACCTGAAAGGTGACTATGAGATGTTTCCGAGCCCATTTTAGTTGAGAACATACTCAAGGTGAGGTACGGCCTTTCCAAAGAGCCAACTTTTTTGGATAGCTAAGGCTTTGTCGGAAAGGGTACTTCCAAGAGGTTGCTTGCTGGCGGTATCGATTATGTCTTGATTAGACACAAACGCGGGTGGGGGCATAAATGCGAAGATGGAGGAGGCTGCAGTTGCCAACATTCCGGTCTTTTTCTCCTCACTATTCTCTTGGTCAGTCACGGTCGAAGAAATAAATTAGTCACGGACTATAATTGCCATTCTGCGCCAGCACGGGCTGCATCCTTCAAAATTTCGTAGCTGTCGTATTTTTCGTCCATGTAGGCAGTGTACGGGCACCAGAAATGATCCTTCGAAGTACGTCAGATCGAAACGATGGGAGAAGATCAGTCGTACCTCTGGTATCGAGATGGTATCATCGTTTTACTATCAATAAGAAAAATTAGAGAGTAAATTGATCCTTACGCAAATTCTCGCCAACAGCAGGAAGGTCGAGAAGACAGGGTATGTCGTGAGAAGCAAGTATATCTTTGTTTCCGATGCCTTGCCGCGCACATTGTAAGAAACGAATATAGGCTATTTATTTGGGGTTTCTTACCTGATACTTCAAGTAATTGAGGTGTTTGGAAAGATCCTATACACGTTACTGTATTAGAGACGGGTCAAAGTAGTAATATAGAAACCTACCAGCGCAAACAATAACCTCTTTCCTGGCGTTCACGGTCACTTTGACGGAGTTTTCTGTGTATTCAGCACCTTGGGCAAGCAATTCTTCCCCGTTCTTGGGGTTAGAGAATATTATACGCCCAACGCGGGCACCGGTTTTAACAGTGAGATTGGGACGCGATTTGTTGGGCTCGTAATACGCCTGGAGGAGGAAACGGTCAACCAAACAAATCGACCCACACACTCAAACTTGAAGATGAACATACTGTAGCTGAGGAACTGCGAGTGGCATGCTCCGGATGTATACTGTGGTTAGCATTCCAGATCCCCATGTTATTTCCCCCGTTCTGACCGATAAAACCCATAAGGATGCGCAGTTGTCTCGAGAAGTTGTACTTACGCTGTTCGTATTGAAAGGAAGTCCCAGAGATTCCATTGTCTTTTGGAAAGGCACATGTACATGGCCTATCCATTTGGACATGGTGCGATGAAGAGGCCCTGAGGTTCCGTCCGTACTAGGATCGAACTTGACGTTGAAGCTCTTCTCTTCCGCTTCATTGACAGTGAAAGTCTCGGACTAATGCTCTGATGAGGAAATGAATTGACAGAGAAATATCGTATAAGTACCTTTTTGAAGTATTGTAAGAAACTGCTCCAGTTCCAGCCCGTGGATCCAAGGCTCTCGAATGCTACGCTTTGTTCGAGTGCGCTCAAGTCGTTATGGACATAAAGAGCACTGACCGTCATACTCTTCGGAGTGTCCTCTGACAAGCCACTGTCAGATTAAATGATAGCCGAAATCAATCATGAAAGCTTACCGTGATACCTCCATGAAGTTGAGCTGAGATAAAAAAGATAAGTACGATCTCTCTAAGTCACAAAGCTGTATTCGAAAACTTACGATCGTGGATCCTCCAAGTCCTTTCCCACTGTAAATCGATTAGCGACTCTGAGGTGTAGTCCAGAACTGAACCGGACACTTCACTCACCGGAGCAAGTGTATTTTTCGGTCGTTAGCATGTTTTTGCGGTGCCGAAGTGAAAAACCAGTCGTAAGCAGGGTTTCCCATATTCTTGAAAGAGAACCCTATTTGGTGTTATGAGTTAGGAAGTCAATCGTGCAAATGAGAGCGCACCTGGGACGACAATATCAGGCACACTAGTTACATCTTGGCCGGCTTCCAAAACACAGACATGGATGGAAGGGTCCTCTGTAAGGCGGCCAGCCAGAGCGAGTCCAGCATTGCCACCTCCAATGATGACGTAGTCAAAGGTATCTGTAGACATATTTGATATCAAAACTTGAATAAGGTGGGCTTTATGGAAGCTTAGGATCTGTGGACATTGGAAGTATTTTATACATTCCTAGTTGATTCCTTAGGACTGCTTGCTTGAATTAGCAAGCTGCGATGATCCGATGCGTATGCTTGCTAATGAAGCAGAAATAAATAAGTTCAAAGTCAGACCAACTTACCGTTGGGATCAGGTTCTTCGATGGCCTATCTCGAATTCTTTATTCCAACATACGTGATCTACTGCTTTCCAAACGTATGGGCCATTTCTCAATCATAAATCTGATGCATTCCTCCCGTTCTGATTGAAATTTAGCTTACGGAAAGCAGAAGATCGAGAATGCCTTTGGAAATGCCATTTACAAGCTCCACGGCCGAATTGTCATTTCGATCAAAGAAAGTCGATAGGGATCTTGATTATCAGCAAGATACTTTCACCACTCGAAAGTCACCTTCTACTGCTGAACTACTTTCCTAATACCTGGGCCTACCCGGGCCTTGCCATCAGACCGAACTGCAATGAATGAAGCCGAATACTTACACGCTTCGAAGGGCTTCCTGAGTTACTTTGGTCACCAGTGGTGCATCAATCCAATCGCTGCCACTTGTTTCAGTTGTGTCTGCAACGACAATCGGAGATATACGTCGACTATCCCACTTGGGGGATTATGGGGCCACTGTTAGATGATCAAAGATAAGTTTGTGGTGTAGAAGGTCGGTCATATCCTCCGCATCTTTGATATGTCACTGACGTTAGGCTATGTACGTGAGGTTTTTTGTACTGGCAGAGATTGCAGTGTATTATTTAAAGGCCCCGTGGCAATGGAAGCCGGATAAAGTATGTAGTTGAAATGAGTAAAAAGTCGAGTTCGTTGATCACAAATATCTATATTGAAATCACGGTGTTCTCAGGTGTTCTCTCTGACAATGCTTATCTCGATCTAACATGCTCGCATATTGCATTGATGGCTTGAAACCTTGTTAGTTTTGTGAGTGGTAAGCCTGGCAGGCCGTGAAGTCTGTCGGGAGTTTTCTACGGGTTCCAAGCCTTACAGTGCGAGTCATCACTTCGCATCCACTGATCCATCAGTAAACAAACAAAAATACCACTTTTGGAACTACATTTTTCT